>SNQN01003320.1:0-41442 GCA_008642245.1 Bassia scoparia | reverse complement strand
TTGCTTTAACTTACCTAAACGAAGTATCAACATTATACGCTGCACAGCTTAATAACAAAATGAAAATTTTATATGCACTCAATCAACAATGATGGAATGACTTTATGTTGATATAGATCATTTCTAGTTTAACCAAAATATTTGTGTGATCAAAGAATAAAATCTTACAAAAACATGAGAAACACAAAAAATAAATTTTCTTATTTTTCTCTCACGCTATTTAAATCCATGATATGGGCGAATGAACACATGAGCCCCAAATTTGCATACAAAGATACAATTGTGGGTGTGAATTATTTGTTTTTTTTTTTATAAAGTAGGTACCAAAAGTGCTTTCGTCATCTGTCTGTATGTAGATTGTCCAGGTTTATTTTATAAAAATCTTTAATTGAGTTTTAGTAAGGAGGAGCTTCAAGGGCGACAGATATATTTACACTACTTTGCCAGGGGGGGGTGCAATCTCGGGGCCGGATCTAGAAAAAAGGGAAAAGACCATATATCTTGTGAATTTTCGTTCAATTGATTTAAGTATAACAATATATGCTTGACTCCCCCAATCAATTAAAGCTTCCCCCACTGTCCCGCGCCGGAAGGTTGCACCCCCAAATATAACATTGATTTCTCATTAAATATTCTAATTAGATCCTATAACCTTCTATTCTAAATGAACCTATTTCATGCATTTTACATTCTATCCCATTCATACCACACCAAGGACTTTAGGTCGCCCTGACTATTTCTTTCAAAAACAGAGCCCCTCTAAAACCCATACTGTCTCTCTTCTTAGCTTATCATCTTCTTCTCTATTTCCTTTAATTGAAATACTATTCTAAATGAAAGGTATATACTGCTCATTAATTCTACGGGAACCTCACACTTCCTTCGGGAAGGTTACTACTCTCTATAACACTCTCTTTAGTTCTTCCGCTGAGCGCTTTTCCTTCCTTCTTAAATTCTTACAATATTATACTCTCTCTAAAAATTATCCATTTTTTCCCAGAATTCTTCCATACTTTACTAAATTAAAATTATTCATCTGTGTCTTTCCTTTTTTATTGTTTCTCGAGAACATCTAGGAATACATCTTCATAACCACTCACACTAACACAAAACCATGTTGGAAAGCTCATTTGCCCTGCACACCTCAAAATTAATAGTTTATTCATTACACCTTGGTTTATAACATGGCCCTATTCCTATTTTAATAAGGAAGGGGATGGGAGGAAATGATGTCCCCTTCTTAAAAGTCCGTAACCTCTTAAAAAATTGTGTGCTAAAGCCTTTTTAATACTCTTTAGGCTTATTAAGCTGTTTTGGGGATAAGAGAGGGGAAGAAATATGAAACTCCACCGCAATCGATTGACCTTAAGAAGCAGGAATAAAGCTCTTTCCCAGTCGAACAGGATTCGACGCTGGATTAGCTAAGGTTGCGAAGGGTCAGGCAAGCTGCCAGATTCGGCCTGTAAAAGGAAGATCGACAGGCAGGTCCACTTACAGAGAACAAGTCCAGAGAGCTGGAGGACAAAGAGTACCAGGGCGTTCGAAGCTGAAACTAGAGCAATCTACTGCTGAAGGCATTTACTGCAATGTCCACGCAAATTGCCGATCTCAAACAGAATTGTTCGAGACTGCTAGGATCCAAGGCTTTCAGAGATATGCGAAAAATGGGTTCGCAAAGCCATGGGCTGACCTTCCTTGTAGAGTTCAAACCTGTGGTGTTGCGAGGAGACAGAATTCGTCAATTGACGTAGCTGTTCATGCCTGCTGCTGAAGGTAGTGCAGAAAAAGCAGACGACACAGATTCCCGATCTTCCTCCGCGCAAATCTAGCTGTACGAATACTCTCGTAAGTTGATTCGCTCTTCTCGTCTGAAAGTTGTGACGATAGGGTGGCTCGTTCTGGGCTGTAGTCAGAAAGGAGGAATGATCAGGAAGACGAAAGCCAGGTATTGCTGCTATTCTCAGTTTCTTGCATCGTAAACATACGCCTGAGATTCCAGGCTAATGTTGATAGTGGTCGCCCATAGAAGAGACGCGAGAATGTGGAAAGATCAACCACGAGGATGGTGAAGTGTTGGAATAACGAAGGTTGTGGGGCCTCTCGCTCGTGTATGCAATTCAATACTTTGAAATTATTTCGAATCTCTTTTTAAATCTATAATTCGTCAAACTTGACATCTTAACATTGTATTTTGTGAATCTATTTTTGAGTTTTCGTCAGTTTGCTATGACTAGACGAAATAACACCAGGCAATGTTACTCACATATATGCTCTGCTACATACGAGTGTTAAGAACTAGTATACTAATTTGACAGAAGCTACATCTTCCACTCCATCACGTATCGAAACAAGTATTTGCAACGCGCACTATCAACACAACAAAACACACATTGATAACCACACCTTTATCCATTATCGTACCGGTGAATGTGTATCGTCTATCCCCCACAAAACATATATACAGCAGCAGCCACTCATATCTATCTTAGGACACGAGAGCAAGATTAAACATCTCTACAGTAATGATACCTGTACTTTCACCGGCGCAAACCTCAACACCACACTCGACACTAATCCTTTTACCCATTAATAAAAGAACACAGTCAACAATCGAAACTCTCTGGTTGCCCTTAATTCTTGGAAACTTACTCCTCGTCCTTCTGTTCTGCAGAATTGACATAACCAGTATTCTCTATAGTGTTGAACGTCAGAATATCAGCAGCCCTTGAGTTTTAATCGAGGATTTCACAGATGATCGAAATACTGTAAAACATTTCCCGTCTTGCCTAAAATATACGATACTACCCAATTCGGCTTCTTTTGTGAGAATCATCGAAATCGGATTCTCCGCTCGTTTGTAAAATTACTGACTACTTATTCAGATTTACTTAGGTAGAGGTTATTTACAGTTTGAATCAAGAACTCATCAAATCTCCTTGTGATAAAATATGAACTATAACAATCAGACACCTAACTATAAGGAGGTTGGTTATTCACACGATCGGATAGATAGTATGTAGATAGAATATATAAGCAGAAAAATACAAGAATTCATTTAATATTTTACCACGAAAGTGGATTGACTCGAGAACGTAAGTTAGGAAATTACGTGTGTTGAAGCATATATTCAATCATCTGGGAAACAATTGACCCTTACTGGAGGGTATCCATTGTTCTTTTATAACTAATTGGCCTCGACCAAAATGAAGCAGAGATTTCTTGCGAATGCTTATTTAAACATAAAGATCTTGACGTTTCAAATTTTATGCCTTGCAGGTCTTTCTGAATGACATTCCTTATTATAAGAGAGGAAAAGACATTACGATACAGAAATTGTATTGCCGTGACAAGGGAATCTTTCGATATCTAGGTCTTTTTTAAAGGACAGATCTATAAATGTTTAAAATCATTTATTCACCTTGTCCACAGTCTTTGTTCGACCCTAGCCTCTTTTTTAAAGAAGACTGTACGTCGGTTGCTCTTTATAAACCATAAAGACTTTGAATAAGCCTGAATAATGGATCTCATGAGTGGAGGATCTCAACAATTTCATAGTTCTTATACATAATACGACGATTCAAATTTCAATCTCGTACAGCTACTTTACACATAGTAATTCTTTTTTAGACATGTCGCAATTCCAAGTATGTAGGAATATCTAGTGTATGTTCCGAGCCATTTAATAGCTTCCAACCAAAGTGCTTCAGTAGTCTCTCCCACTATCTTAAGATACTGAGTCCTTCTCCTCTCATAGACCTGAGGTGTTAGTTCCCGTCTTCTTTCAGCCTGACCACAGCCTTCCATTTTCCAGCATCCAAGTACTCCTACCCTCTACCGGTCCAGACCGACTCCTTGTTGTTTCCGATTCATCCGCTAACTTGTTAAAGTGCTGAATGCATCAGATAAACACAGCATTGCGCCTCTCACCTTTAAAGATCTCAGAGTATTATTCCAAGTTGTGCGAATTAAAACGGATTATCCAATATTGCGGATGTTATCATACAATCTGCTGCTCTATGTAGATTGGCTATTTAACAATATCAATGTAGGTAAGCAGAGCATCAGATCACATTTATATGATTACCACTAAAGCTTAATTAAGTGAAATATTAAATCAATGATCTTTAGTTTTCGCCCTGATTAATTGTAGGCACTTTTCAGAATGATCCGTAGATGAAGTAAAAACCATTAGGAATCTAGTTGATTCATAGTTCAAACTTAGTTTTTTTTTATGGCATTATTAGTTACTATAAAATAATTCCAATCCCAGCAATAACCACTTGTATTATGTCGCCTAATTATTAATAAATTGGTCAAGTCTAATTATTCTATAATCATTTTGAACTTAATCTGTTTCTTTTCATTGTTGATCATAACGAGCTTTTAATCAATCAGCTGACCTCATTTTCTTCGAGGTCCAAGCACGCATTACTGAGCAACTGAGGCCAAAAATGCCCTGCTATATCCCTCTTCCTTTAGACCAATTACAAGCTTGAGCACTCGAACTGGGGCCATTATCAAAGGACTATTGCGAGGCCACCGAACGGGTGATCGATGTTTCCAGATAAATTTTGACGTCGGCTGTCTGATGCCCCGAACTGGTTCAGTTCGACCCATTTTGTTAAAGATAGTCAACCGCCACGAAACATACTTCCGTGCCCTGAAGCGTGAGGGAGAAAGACCAAGTATGTCCATCCCCCACTTGTGCGAACGGAAGTGGTGAGAGTACCGGAGTCAACGGGTACAATGTTGTAACTCTACAAACATTCAGGCAGATGGCACAGATATAATCGCGTGATTCAGTGGTTTCGCATTGACTTTACACTATTAACCTACAATTTTTGATCCGAAGCTCTCAGGTGCTTCAGAAAGGCTCTATGTTTCGGAATCGCACACAAAAAATTGAATGGCCAATAATTGGTCTGCGCCACGTTAGGTCATTTCACGTTCCTAAATCTTCCAAGTCTCAAGCTTACAATATTGCCATTAACAAAATCGAGCACCATTTGTGGCCACCAATATCCGCGTTGTCTGAATATTTTTTCCTTGTGTGATCACAGTAATCTGCGCTAGCCTCTCCCTTTCTAAGCGGGACGTTAACACACTTCAGACAAAGAGATTAGAATGTATGATATATATATGAGCAAGGTGACATTGACCCATACGACAAATCCAGTGAAGATATACTGCTGACTCGTGGTTTATCGACTTAGATCCGGTCTAGGATCCTCGACAGATCATAAACACCAGATCTGACATGTATCGTCTTGTCATTGTCTCGTGTCATGTCGAAGTTATTGCTAGGCCATCAACAGAATATTGGTACATCTCGATCGGTGCCTTGAAAAATAATGAGTTAAGAATGAACCTCCATGTGCTGTGCGCAGTGTCTATCCTATTAAAAATGAATTCCTACCTAATCACAGTACGGGAATTGTTCACATCCCCGATGATGAGAGAAAACCACATGATCACGTAGCATACGACTTATGGACATGTGTCGGCTTAGCTTTCTCTTAAAAATATCTGACTTTTTAGACTCTTTTCACGACAGAGGCTGATCCAAGACTCGTAATACTCATTTCAACAAGAAACATAGCGATAACATCGCTAATCCGTTTCCACCTATATACCTGTACAACTTATGATCGTGAATCTCTTGCTGTAATAATCATCCCAGCTCTTCATCTTTGCAACAACTGCACAGTCGAACCTTGAACGTGAGTCCGACATTGCTCTGAGTGTCGGCCTTGCGAGTGGCTGATCCACCTGCCCGTCTGTCACCACTCAGTCTTTTTTAGATCATTCTACAGGTAAAGGAGATCACCTCGGTATAAAGGCCTCTACGTCAGCCTTCTTGTTAGGTCTGTTTCTGAAAATTGCTCACATTGTCATATAGCCCCACTTATATCATAAATTTCAGCTCTCTTCGAGGTAAACCGATCATTCTTCGCGCCTATAACAAAATACACTGCCAATATCACCTGATTCTCACATCCCTATGTAAGCTGATAAACATAATCTCACCAACTTTTCTAAACCCCTAAACCCTACTTATCAAACAGCCATTATTTATGACTGAGACTGAACTAAAATCATAACTACCTTAAATATGTTAAGAATTTTGAGTAACATAAAAACAAAAAATTCACTTATTATATAATACGTTCAACATATAGCTACCAATATTATTATCACTTCAACCACATTAACTACTAAGACTTCATGAACATTATCATGTGCTGAGCGAACGACTTAAGTAATATATCCAACCAATTACAAATACTTTAGTTGCTTCACCTATGCTTCATTGAAATCGAGCGTTCTAGATAACCATTAACGTGATTTAGTGTTCAGTAAATCCGCTATACATTTTTCCAAAATTTCAACATTCAACTTACAGTTGAATCAAACTACCAGAATACATGCGTCATGTATAATTAAGTTCGATAAAAGACGCGCTCATAGATGAAATCTGGTGTATTAAAAACCCAATTATCAGAAATTAAAAAACAATGTCATACGATAGAATTAATTCTACAAACTCACAAACAATTCAACAGATGGGTGTTAGGCGGCAATTCAAAGATATAGTTCAGCCTTTCGACTTTACGTGACGTTAGACCAACAATAAGAAACAACGTTTACAGGAGAAGAAAGCGGGGTTGACTGGAATCCATCCCATGAAACAGCATAAATGAGAGAGTCATTTGAGAGATAAATCATCGCTGAAAATGAGACTATCAGTAATATGCTGAACCATATCTACGCTATGACAGATGCAGGCTACCTAAACAGTATGGCCTATTTATTTATCTTTCACTCTCTTAACGCTATGTTTGCGAAGTGTTTCTTTGTCTGTCTTATCTCCTTAAATCGCAGGTTCTTGCATCACTTCTCTGGTTCCCTCACACACGTCTTGCCCTCGCTGTTTGACAGGGTTTCGTTAGATAATGTGATACTAAAAGTTTCTTCACAGCTTTAGAAGATTCCGTGTACGTGATGTGACCTATTGACAGCTCTAAGTTATGCTCAAATGCGCCTATACCGTATCCTCGATTTCGATTGAAGTTCGTTCTAGTATTCGTGCCATACGTACTTGCGCATCAGTTATCTTCTGCTGCATGTCTCTCAAGTTACCAGCCGCGCATGTTTTGCTTGTACGGGTTTGTTCGGGAATGGAAATGTATTTATTATTTTTATTTGTTTGTGGTGATATGTGTCTGCCATAATTAGATTGAAAGAAGAAATTCTTCACCTCTCATAGCAGAGCCGTTCATCACTCATCAGGTGAGCTTTTGGACCTCCTTACTAATAATAATAACATTCTTGGAACAATCATGTTACTACAGTCGATAGAGGACCTGCTTGTTTCTCTAAGTATTATTGTTCTCCATACCCCGTTTCGCTCCTACCCCCGCAAATAGTATCCACATCAAAACTGAATACACCTCGAACTTGCCCCTAGGTCAGCCCTGATCCGAAAAGCGCCGACATCTCCAGCATCTTCTATCTGATTTATTATTACCTCATATGGAAGCCGTTAGCCCAAGGAGTGTTGTCGCCAAGGTATTCCCCTCAATAGATGCAGACGGAATGATCAACGAGACGTTTGCTTAATGGATTATCATATCCGTCGATGTAAGCTCGACGTGCCTTCCCACCTAGACACGAACTGCCATATGAGAACACATACGCTCATGATTTACGAAGTCATGTCTTACATTTCTAAGCCTGCCTGCTTTGTCCATGAAACGTCAATCTACTGAGCATCCCAAATGAGCCATCCCTCGACTTTCTCTCCTCTTCCTTGTTTTCAATCCTATAAAACTTGAGACCTTCTTTCTTTAGACTCTTGATTCTCTTTCGTCACATGAAAGCTGTCAGATTTAGTGACAGTCCTAGAAGCCTCCCCTCCATGTGGCTTCAAATTATCTTCCTTTTTCTTTGCATAGTTAAATCCTTGAATTCAATATACAGCATCGAGACGCGAAGATCATTATAAACAGGTGCTCCCGCTCGCCACTTTTTGCTCTTTTACAGTTCAACACGATTAGGTCGATTTGGTTGTGTACGAATATGTGTATAGACCGAGATCTGTGTAGTGTCGAATGAAGTCAATGCTTTGTTGACTGCTCAACGTAATTGTCATACGATTGTCTTGCTATTTGGTGTCATAGTGCCATTTTGGAGAGGATGCCTCAATTGGAGATAACGAGTTCTTCAGCTCATATGGAATGGCACTATCTCTTGTGATCTCTGAATATTCTTGTCCATTTCGTTATATGTCTCAATGAATATTTTCTGATTTCTGTGTTCTCGTCCGCTAGTCTGTTTGCTTTGTTCCGGTAGCTGATTGGCCCAAGTTTCTCTAGTTCCGTTCCTTGTTGATATTCTGTCATATCTCTCCTTAACTTGTAGTTCTTTACCTTTTACTTCATTTCTAAGCCTTAAATTGATTGCTTAATAACAGTATGTGTGCGATATTCGATTCTTCTTGGTCTCATTATCTCCTATCGTTTTCCAATTCTCTGTAAATTCACTTCATTCTCCACATCTGCTCAAAACATCATCTCTCTAAACATCTGTAACAAATGTTTCATGTGCAATGCCTTCTAGTTTTTTTCTCTTCTGTTAAACTTAAATTGAGTCTTTTTTAAAGAGTATGGTATCTAACTAAGTAGGATCTTAGACACTACCTCTTTGACGGTCCGTTCTAGGACAAGTTACTTGTAACGATCTAGGTACTTCTTATCTAATAGTTTTGTTTGTCTTTTTATTTTCTGTGGCTGGTGCGCGGACGAAGGTTTTCTTTGTGTCTGTGCGGAGGAACGCCTGAGTATTATAAACCGTGCAGCGGCCCTCTCTTTCCTGATTGTTAACCTTCTTCTGACACCATTGGCCGCTTACTTTTATTCACTGTTCGTAAACTCTCCTTTTTGATTGATTTTTGCTTTTCTACGTTACTATGTGAGATAATTTTCCCTTGGTCACCAAATCTCTCTCCTCTTTTCCTTTCCCAGCGAATGGGGCTTGAATTCAGATTTGTGGTTTTGATAGCATTCTCGTGTCCGCTTGGCTGAATGTCGTCTCGTATGTGGTAGAACCCAATGTCTTTTTCGTCGCAGACGAACTTAGAGCATCAGGTGAGGATTGGCGACGACAAGTAACACATGACAGCTTCTTCACTTGCAGCTTACAGATTTGCAGTCGCTGGTTTACCAGATCATATAACTGTTATGCGGATACGACCACCTCTAGGTCAGAAATTTATCTTGTTTGTTATCAATGCAATACTTACATATTATACTATTAGCTTGACTTTATTACCATATCTATGTTCCTTCCACCAAAGTTTGCTCCAAAATATGCAATTATGGCTTGTTGACTATCAGAAGAACACATTTACAGTTTTGATGTTTCTTTAAGAAGCATCGGAACAGCAATTATAATATCTCGAATACAAACCTTCAGAGTGTTGGTCATCCTAACTCCCTCTCACCCGACACCTTTGCAGAGTAATATATTAATGCGTGAGTTGTCTACGTTTTCGCTATAATTCACTTGATTATATTCGTGACATCATATAATGTCATAATTAAGCTTCAAATGAAATAATTAAGTTATTTTAGTGCCGCTATATGCGTAATTATTAAATGTGAGCAGAGTGTAGTCAGTGAATCTACATCGGTTGAATAATACAGCGGTCCAATATCTCAATTGAGAAGAATTTTGCTAGAGATCTATTTAGTAACTATTTTGTTAAAATGCTCAACATACATTTTGATAATATTTTGAACTTTGCATTTAGACATTTACATATCACAGCTGTAAGTTTGTGTCTCGTCAGTTTGATAGGTAGTCTAATATTGACCTCTTGAGACGGTGAGTAATGGAAACTAATATATTTCTGTTCCTTTCCTATTCTAAAGATCCGGTGTGTGCACTACGTTTCAATCTATATCCTCTTGGATTAGCGTTCAAGCGAGTTGACTCTACTCTGTTAAACCTTTCTTTCCAAACTTCTCAAGTAATCATTTACTTCCACGGAATGGTAGGGCCCCGGCCGCCAAACCATCCGTGTATATCAATGTGACAAACTTCTGGGTTGCCTGTTAGACATTTCGACCTACGAAAATATGCTTGAGCGAATCGCTCATCCGTTTTTCTGATCTTTTCTTTCAAATGATACCGCTTGACTGTTTATTATCAGGCTCTTATTGCCTGGTTTTGTTTAAGTGAATTCCTAGGACACATGATATGTGATCTCAAATGTTCAGGCTTCTCAATTCCCAGGCTAGCTTATTTTCTAGTTTTGTAGACACTACTCAAATCTGTCGCAATCAGCGTATAGATACGGTCTTTACGGCGTTGTCAGAATGGTTCTAAAGGCGAATTGCAGTTTACTTTACTAGTTTAGATGAACGCAATTACTTCATATGTATTACATTTGCTGCACTGCTAAACTAGCCATACACTACTACAGTTAATCTGTATCGAATTAATTGCTTAAATTACAGTCTCCTATTTAATGTAGCTAAGTGATATATCTCGACATAATCCTACTATGGCTTTCAACAGCGGTTCCTCTCATAGATACTATGGTTGCTCTCTATGCTCACCTAGTATAATTTGGTGTCATTGTCATTGCTTTAGACCGAGAGAACAGATCTTATGGTATATTTCAAACCTGGGACATCGTCCTCTCTTTTCGCGTTTTTCACTTGTATTTCCTTGAAAACCACCTGCGATCAATTTATTCTGTATGCGTTTACAATAGCGCACGTTATAATTTGATCAAGTATTTCTTACGCTTCTCACCTGAGGCTAAACTCTTCCTCGTAAAGTGGGATACTTAATGAGCTGTCTTTCGAGCTTCGAGCTCACAGTTTTTAAGCTTTGTTGTATAGTTATGTCTATTACATGCGATTGTGTAATTGTGGTTCTTTCGATATTATTAGTTGCTCTTGCGGAAGGCCGACAGGACTCTGCCTCAAGTATCAAAACGGATATGTAAGTTTTTAGGGCTATCTCCTTTTGATCCGCACCATTCACATGTCATTTGTGCAACTAATATCTATATCGTGTGACAGACTTTATTCAAGATATCATTAGAAAACCACATAGCTCTGATTAAGTGTGTATATATGCACGAAGAGAATATATTTTAGCTCTCATAGTACTAGAAGTTATAAATGTTGGATGCAACTCATTTGCTAGTAAAAACTTCTCTTAACAGCTATATAGTTACTGACCACATTAAGTTGTGTTCGGCTCACTATCTCATTGTTGTGGTCTTTTCCTAAGTATCGATGTGACTATGAGCTTCGTACTATCTTTATTTCAGGAGCATAGCTCCATGATTTTCCTATTGCCTCTGAAGTAGGAGAACAGCGATAGAACTATACTCTGTGAATTGAGTTTCTGGTTTATATCTGTTTGCGTATAGATAGACTATTAATACTACTTACTGAGTTGGCGTTCATGATCAAAGGTGGTTGCCATAATTGAGAGGTAAAAAAAAAAAACAGTGCTAGACCACCTAGATATACTGTTGGACTGGAATGGAAATTAACAAATTAGCTCTTTCTGTTTTGCAAATTAACCCTCAACAAGATAGAGTGTATCCCATACACCATATGTGCTATGTGTCTAAATATATGCAACTCGACTTAAATGTTGGCATGAGAAATAATTGCTGATTTAAAACATAGCATTGATTATCTAGTCCTATGTACAGTCTTTCGATACTTCCGCGTTGTATTGGTTTTTAAAAGGGATTAAGTCATCAGTAGTGCTAAGCTATAAAACCTGAGTACTTGGTAGCCAACTCTACACGTATGTGCTTCTCTGGATGTGACTTGCGGCCAGATATGAGTTGTTTAACTTTTAAGATTTTGAAGGAGTTGATTAATGGACAAGGCTCTGGGAGGCCTACTCCTCGCTCCAATTGAGCTGCTGCTTCTAGAATCAGTTTAGTGTTCATTGAATTACGCTTACTTATTCCTTGCTTAAATAGTGTCGCCGTGTGATTAACATAATATGTGTGTCAGGAATACCAATCTTCTGCCCTTAGATGGAGGGTGCCTGATGCAAGGGGGATTGATATGACGTCATAATTGTGCAATAGCAAGTGTATTCTTGTGATAGCTTTGCTGTACTTGGCGTGATTTCTTTTAATGTGCTAGTATGCAGGGGGCACGCTCCCAGATGGGTGTGATGCAACTAAACAAGTGATATCGTTTAAACCATGCGCTCACTGGACCGCTCCTTCAGTAGCTTGTGAAAATATAATTGAGTTTTTAGCGTTTGTTGTACATTCGTGAAGACTTTGGAATCTGTGTGTAAACTATTAAGTAAGTCCTCGTGATATATTCATTGGAAATATTATTGCGTGATCATTGAGAGGATAACGGATTTATCCTGGACTCCGCAGAGAATGGATACGTTGCCAGTGATGAGATTAAGTTTGCTATATAAGATCGTATTGGCTCAGTGAGTTCGGCATGCGGTAAGCCGTCTATCTTAGCTGTTCCTTTTCGTAAGTATGATTCCATACATCCTCATGTACGTTAACGCATATAAACTCGTACACTTTATATTCTTACGAAATGCTCAATATGCATACATTTGTCTGAGTGCATTGCTTCATCTTATAAAAGAAGTATTCGTGATTACCGATTTCAGTGAGTTCTGATCACTTCCATATATCGAACCTGACACGTATTCATGTGTAACTCTGGATGTCCCTTTTGTGTTTTGGCCTCATACCTGGCTGGGGAGATTCTCACTAACCTGTCAATCTACGTAGGCTTCGACGTAAAGAATTTGCCGTTTATCTTGACCGCTTTTCAGCACTGGTGAAACGTATTCGTTTTACTATTTCTCAAGGTCACCATATGATTTTTATTTTCCCGGGGGTTTGTTGGCGTGATAGTATTCACATTGCACAATTAATTTTCTTGTTTGTTTTGCAAAATCGGCAGAGGAGTTTCAAACTATCAAGTGCGTCTTCTGCATTATGAGTAGCATATATTACCAGCTCCATTGACCCAACTCTATTATGTCAGCCAATTAGACAATTGGATAGTATTTGAAGGAACAAAAATGTAGACTTGCTATGCGATGACTGTTCTAACGATGCAGTTGTTATCAAGTTTGTTACGAGCGAGATCTAGATGCATGTGCAATTCTAGACGTCCATAGAGTCACTCTTTATTTCTGAGGCAAATCTAATTCGGGAACAGCTCTATTGACCTGTGGTATGAGAGAATTTGGAAGGTGGAGTCAATTATGAACTTCTCATGTCTGACGTAACATAGCCGCTATTGTATACTTTACTTGTCATTGCCTTATGTTACCTTTTCAAAGTCTTTTTTATACATTACAGTTTGAGGGGGGTCTTAATGATGTTGATGGCCATTGCTTACAGTCAGCCGCCATTTCTCCATCACTTTTTATCGTCCCTAATGCGTTCATCGTGCGAGGGAGCTGTAACGTTAGACCCATTCTTAACAAAATAATCTCACCGATGCACGGAAAGATCGATTAATAACGGGTTTCCTCAAATCGAGGAATCTCTATCCAGCATGCTCAATGTGCTGCTCGCCCAACAGAACATTTCACGCCAATAGACTTGTTTTACCCCGTGTTGATTGTTGTTACATGCTAGTTATGATGATTGAGCTGAGAGAGTTATATTAGAGATGTATTTGATATTATGGTCTCACATGACAAAGCGAAGCAGAGCCCCCACTTGAATGTTAAAAACTCTCTCAGAGTAAAGACTTGACGTTCCAAGGATCTATAGAGTGTAAACTGATGGCAGTGTCTCGATGGAGTTGACAGTGATTATATTTCGTCTGAGTTGAGAATTTTGCGTCTCTCTTCGGTATTCGTACAATGTTGTCATATTCGCTACCAAAGAGGACTCGTCCTGGGAAGGGACCCGTCCCCTCGAACTACAGGAATACGATTCAGTGTTTTTTTAGTCTTGAAATTCTGTTTAAGTGTAGCCTGAAAAAGAGCAAATCTTAAACCGATTATCCTACCTCCAGATGCTTAGATCGAGTAGCGTCAATAGTGGAAGGAGCTAAAAAAAGGAAAGTGTAAGTAGTATGTAATGAATCATCCCGTTTCTGAGGGAGAATACAAGACTGAAGGGTAGATGTGACAGAAGAATGAGGCATAACTGCTGAGGTAAAATAAAATAGTAAAGAGTGATTTTGTGTTAATTAGATGAAGATGAGAATGTGCGGTATTTATCTGTATGCAAAAGTAAAGAGAGGAAGTGGGAATCATCTCCAAATCAGGGTCAGAATGACCACCGTGAGCATATAAGTTGTTGGTAATGAGAGTGCTGTTATGACAATGACCTAAGTCAGTACCGGTGCCATTTCAATTTATCACTTAGTACCATGATTAGTATTATAGATTCAGTAGCATAACGAAGGGCAAGCATAGGGACACGCTGTCCTCTATGGTGAATGGATCGCATGTTAGGAAGCAAATATGAGAAGACGAATGAAGGAGAGAGAAAGATAGAAGAAAGTGGGCTGAAGATAGAGTGCACGTGATTTGGTAGGAAAGCGATGGAGCAGTCCATAATAGGAACTGCAGCACATAGAAGTGATCGATTACGATACAAGAGGACAATAAAAAAGGGGAAATGTCGAACAATACGTCGACCTGAGAATTAAACACCAACCAAGTATACAAGTCAAGATGAATATACTTGACGGAGTTTAAGGATATTTCAAACCATTTAAGTCCAATAAAGGAATATAGAAACTGAAGTGCACAAGGAAGAGGTTGTAACAAATTAGCAGGTAGAAGTAGATCGTGAAAAGCGATAGTTAATAGTAATAACTACAGAAGATTAAAGATCACGAAGTGTTAACATGTACAGAATTAACAAACACGATGGGACGATGAGAATTAAAAGGTCAAAGCGAACGAACAAGCTAGACCAACAATATCACAAACAAATGACAGAAATAAGCACTTAAAGAGAGAGGAGAGAAATAAACATACAGTCATGAGGATCTCAAGAAGGAGAAGTTATATAAGAGGACAGTAAAGATTTGAAGAGTGAATATTGGAGAAGAAGAAGAAGATTAGGACACAAGTCAGAGAATGAAGAAGAGGTAAGTGAATAATGATTGCAAGAGAAATACAGGATTCCGATGATGGTATTGAGTTTATGTGAGTAGTTAAGAATTGGGTATAACCTCTTTGCTAGGATAGTAAAGGATGAAAACACTAGATGAAACCTTATGTGTTAGTAACTTAGTAAGTAGTAAGAACTATAAGTTGAACAATCTTTTAGCAGTAAAGATTTAATTAGATAGTTGAACTAGAAATGAGAACAAGTGGTTGTATTATTGCAGTAGAGAAATAACTTAAAATACACTTTTTCAGGAACTGTAAGTTGGATATACAATATCAATCAATTCAGATAGAAGTCAACAGTCTACTATGTTCATAAAGTTAAAGAAATATATAAGACACCATACGAATTCTTAGAATGAATTAGATTAACCGACCACAGCACACGAAGCTAGACTTACTACTAACAAAACATGACAAACTAGAATATTAAAGCAGAAGTAAACCAAACAGAAAAAAGTAAGAGATGCAAAGTCTAAGTTAAGAAGCTTTAGGGTGGAGAATATAGCATAGAGGGTTCTAGTTAGAAAGCCTTCGTGGCTAGAAGAGTTTTTCAGACATATATACATATAATGCCCCATGTGTGAGGAAGAGGAAAAATATTAGAAGAAAAAACGCAGATGCTTTTTGCATTGCATGGTGAAGGGACAGAATGATATGGAAGTAGTTCGCATTACGTATGAAGAGTAAGGGAAGATACATCTCGCTAACGAAATAGAGGAGTGGCCGGAGTATTATGAAGGTCAAGAAAAGTGGAGAAAGAGTGAAGAAGAAGACAGGTAGATAGTGGAGGCTTTTATTGGTACGCTAAGAAGAAATAGTAGCTTAGGATGATATGGTTAGAAGAAATGCAATGGATGCACTTGATTAGAGAGGGATACCTGTCGAATGTTATGATGACAAGAAGAGAGGATTTAGAAGAAAGGCAGAGAAAGTTAAGCATGGTGGGAGGAAGGATAATGATAAGGCCATGCAACTACGAGCATGAGGGAGTAATAGGCTGAGCACAACAGAAAAGTAGTATATATGAGTCAGCAAGATCAGCCATGGAGTATGTGTTACAAAGATAACGACAAACAGTATGCGAAGCCAGGGTTACATTAGAATTAGAGGAATAGTATAGGTAGGAAGAAAAAGGTAAGTTAAGGCGTATTGTAGAGAGCATGACATGTTAGCAGACAATGATTAGTTATACGATATGTGTTGGCGCCAGCAAATCGAGCATGTGACGAGTAAGAAGGGATAGAAAGAGCAAATAGACTGCTGACAAAAGCCTTGCAAGAGTAACACGTTGGGACAGCAGAGAATATGAGATAGATGGGATGAGGCTCAAAAACAGAAGCTCCGTAATAAAATAAAATAAGAATACCAGAACGACATGAGATCCATCGTAAAAAAGTATGCAGCGGTTGGATGTGTAGTTTAAGACTAGCAGAAGTAATTGGGACTTATCAGCGACCCCCTAAAGAGAAAAAAGAAAAGTGGAAGAAATGAGCCCACAGCGCTAAAGAGATCATTTAACTTGCAAGCTTATTTATAGCATTTCATTTCAGTCTCAGATTTCAACTAATAGATTTTACAGTAACTATAATCTTAAACCACAAAGAATTCCATTAATCTTGCATATTAATGAGAGTTAAGTTATAGTTAACCATACAATGACATATTAATTCTATTAACCATATATAGTATAATTAATCTTTCCGCAAATACAATTAATGTTTACCATAGAAAGAATACATATTAAGTAATGTCAATCAAATATATCTAATAATGATCTTCAATAGTACACAAATACAATTAACGTGCATTCAAAGCACAAAGTATTTTAACTTAAGAGTTATTACAATCAATTACAATTAACAAATTATTTCAAACCACAAATGTTAACAAAATTAAGATATTTCAGATATTTTAGTTTTCCAATTGGGAAGAAAGAGCCTATAAATAGTGCAAATTAAAAGATAAGAACAAATTCATAGCACTCAAACACATACGAAAGTACAATTAATAGAAAATCTTCGCATTTATTTATAGCTTCACAAGTTTTCTATGTGTGGCAAGTTACAGTAAATCAAGGTGAGAGATAAAGGTTCATTATTTGTAACTTAATTGTAGAATGTTTTTCATATGATTATACGGAGTAAAGAGTAATTAAATAATATCTATGCCAATATAGGACAGAAATATAAATAAGAACGATGGAAAGATTTGGAAATGAACTGTAAGTCGAAGAAATAGTAGCATATTAATTAAATTGGGATCACAAGAAGGAAGGTCATCAATTAAAAACAAACAATCGAAGTGCTAGAGGTTGAGCTTTAGGATGTGAGTGAAATGACAAATTAATACAAAAAAGAATACAAATGAAATATACATATAGTGCTCACAAAATCACAATAATATGATACAGTGTGTATACAATATAAATACATAACTAATTTGGTTATAAGATATGCTTTTAAGGCTAAATATTGATACGACTTATGACGAGTCTCCCATCTCAAGAAAGATTTAATTATAAATTAACAAATAGTTAGTCATAAGTTAAATAGATTCACTAGAAATGTTCAGGATTCAGATATGATTGAATATATTCAATAAGTGTAAACGACCCTAAATCCAGGTAAAATCGTATAAGTATCGAACAAGAGAGGTGAAAATTGTCCATCGACTAGAAAGTTATGATTGATGAACTGTTAGAATAAACTCAAAGACTATACATTCAATAGATTTAAAAAGAAAACAAAAAGAATTTAACGCAACAAGAAAAACGAGCGGAGAAGAGAGAGGAAGAAGAAGGCGATAGAAGAAATTGAACTTGTGCTCATAAACTCAAAATTCCAAAGCACTCACTACTCACTAAAGTCCGACTAACTCAACTAGACAGTCATCTTCAAACTTCAAATTGTCCGAGCTTTACGAACTCCCGAATTTCATGCCATCATATAGTAGGTTACAATCTCACTCGTTTGACTCCACCATGCCGAAGTCACAGTGCCAATTCACGATTAATTTCGCGAAATTTGATTGGAATAGTTGAATCCGATTTGCCAAACGCGAAAAAGAGCACAAGTGCGGCAAGACTGCATCATGCGCAGCTTCTGAGAGCAACAACGGTTCAGAAGAGGAGTGCGAACAGCCACCACATATCGACTCTTCCGCACGTCACGCGACGACGCCCTACGACCGCCGTGTAAGATCACGAGTCTTCCGACGCTAACGTGCAGAGGTCCTGATCACGCGAAGAGATCTCCGAGAGAGTCTTGAATAACCGTAAGTGTATCAAGATTTATGGTGTGGCAACTGTCGCTGAGGTCGAATAGTCAGTCTTTCTCGCCAGATTTCAATTCGGATTTATATTTTTTGAATTTTGTTTCCGAACAAATTATATCGTGCTGTTTTTGTTGTTGTATGTTGTTTGAGCAGGTGGTGAATTCACGTATGACAATTGCTTTGTAAGAAGTTGATGATTTTTATAATATAATACACAGACATACTGAGAGCTCTAACTTTTATGACAAGAGAGAATAGAGGTGTGATAATGTTTCACAAGCCATGCAATTAAATCAACTTAAGAAGGTATGATACTAATGTCAAAGACGATTTTGTCGACGAAAATTAGACTTTTTGTGAAATTGAAAAAAGAAAGGAGACTTCATGTAGTACTAAATTAGGAATAGCTTAGTTAAATGTAAGAGAAAAACATTTTTGGAGATATAGTTGGACCAAGAACAAGGCCTATATGACGTTCTAATTAAAATTAAATTGGTTCAGAAACCAGAGGATAGATGTCCAGATTAGGCAGAATTTCCTAAAATGATTTGTAGTGAAATATAAGAATAATATTTATATTACACGAAGTAATTTTCTATTTATTGAGATATTGACGCAGTGAATTGATTGGTAGTGAAGCGATATGTCGAAAGAATAAATAACGTATGATATTAGGATGGTAAAGAATTAAGGTTGACAAAATTATTTTAGGAAAAATCAAGAGTAGAATTAGTAAATTATCTGACATTGTTTAAGATTATAAGAAGCTCTATCTTGAATGGATCAAGAAGAGAGATAACGAATGAAGTTTAATGGGTTATCCATTTCAAGAAGTGTAATTGACAGATATTTGATGAATCATTACGAGTAATGTCGATATTGAGAAGAATGTGAGAATATAATTGCAGTTATGTCTTGAGAATTTATCATTATAAATTAGTCTTTTGATATAGTTTGATTAAGAATAATACAATAAGAATTGGTAGGGATAAAAATAATAAAATGAAATTTAAAGATAAACTAAAAGCTGCGAATCGGATTAGATGCGTTATTATGCAGTGTAAGAAATTAAAAACAAGATAAATTCTAGTTGGGTGCAATGTGAAGGAAACAACATAATAATCTTTGACGATGGTAAAAATTCCATGGAAGACTAACATTTTTTTAAAGTTGATGTTATCAGTTTTTTGTTTAATATTAATTGTTGATAGAACCTGAAGCAGTTGATTGTGCAAGAAGAATGAGCTCCAATCATATAGAGTGGAGGAGGAAAATCTATGTGATGATTTTCCGGAATAATCATCTTGGTTCATGTTAACTTACCCATTATTGGATATAAGGCTTTGATTGATTGTTGAGAGATATTGATTATATAGAATATTTTTTTTTTATATATAAAATAAAATATCTATTTATGGTTTATAATTATCACGGGAAGCTAACTTGTGTTTCAAGTCGATGTTACAGTTTTGGAGATTAATGTTGGTTGTTGATAAATATTGATTATTATATATGTTCGTTGTTCTTGTTTTTAAAAAAATATTGTAAAAATTGTGATGTTTTTTTGTTTTGTTTTAACTTTTACTTTCCTTCCGTTCTTTAATGTTCATGCCACAAGAAAGAATTAGGCAACGTATCAAATATTGTATGGAAATCTTCTAAATTGTTGTATGTATAAGAAAAATATAGTCAAGTGATGAGATCTTGTATCGTGTTGTCTTAACGAATATTTATTAATATCTTAGTTTTTATAATTTTTAGATATTATAAAACTCAAGATATTTAACATAAATTGTGTGTCAAAAACGTAAGTGGCAGGAAGAACATTATGGACGAGGGAGTACATAATACTCCCTCCGTTTTTTATAAGTGTTTCATAACATTGGTACGGTGTTTAGAAATTGATAAGTTTGATAAAAGAATAAATGTGTGAATGCATTTTTTATTATTTTATTTTTATTCTTTTTTTATGGGAAGGATGATATTCATTCATAATAAGCCATACGATATCTACATCGATATGCATTCACGAATCGAGAAAGATCTAAAATACGGAAATAAATTTCACATTCAATACAACTAAATAAAATCATACTCGAACGCAATTTCTGAGGATGAAAACAATAATGAAATCCTCCTTTAACTTTCGATGTCAGTGCTTTTTACGGGTGAATATTCAACTTGTGTATAGTTTGCCATGAATGGAGATACTTGTACTTTGTACTATATATTATTTCTTCTTGGACCATCATCATCTTTCCCACCTTTTCAAACCTATAAAAGAAAAAAAAACCACAAATCTGCGCTATCGCAGAACAAATAAAACCCCAAAAGGAGAACTGATAATTCCCCTAATGGGAGACTCACTTATTGACCAAAATARTACTAATAAACTACATAAATGATAAACTAACATYGAGATTTGGGGCTTATCACGAAAATTTTCATCCATGGCAGCCCGAAAACTTTTTGGTGTTTTTGGTTTTTTTAGAGGATGGCGGCTAGGTTTTTTTGGAAAGGAGAAATAACTACATTATATTACCGTTGAATCTTAATGTTTGAATGAAATTATTCGGGAAAATGTAATGAATGTTGAATTTAGAGAATGTTTTATGAATGTTGAATTTTGGAAAGAGTAATTTGTGAATGTTAGAGTAAATAAAATAGGTAAAATGTAAGAAAAAATATTTTTGAATTGGTTTGGAACAATTATTTGAAAARAGTCTAAAATAGAAAGTGGAACAACTAAGTAAAAACGGAGGAAGTATCATATATTTGAGTCATAAAGATAATAATGAGAACTTATAYTTTAATCGGTAAGATGTTTGCATTGCAAGTTCAATTTTTAACAAATACGTTTTATTCATGTGAGCAAATCACAGGGTTAAAGCGTAAGAGAGTGAAAGAGGCATCACGTGATAGATTTCATTCTTTTTTTTTGTTTTAAGATATAGTAATAATTTGGTTTAGATTAAGATTCAATAATGTAAAGTCCTAATTAATCACCTTGATTTGCAAAATATGCATATCAAATGACTTTTATGTAAACAAGTGACATCGGTTAGACATTAATCGCAGGTAACATGACATCATTTAACTAAATGTGCATAACAACTATCAAGTGGATATAGTGTCATGACACTGTCTTACTAAACAGTTATAATAATGTTTATATACTCCATTCCTTTTTGGTTTTCTCGTTTTTCGAAATGGTGTTCCTAATTTTTTATTTTTATTTTTTGTTATGGAATTTTTCTTTTTTTTAACTTCAACTATATACACATTTTTCCATAGAAAAATGGTCCATATTTATTGTTAGACCTTCATTACATTAAATAAAAGTTTCTCCATTATCTAAAAAACTCCTTTAATCACATTTATTACCTTTTCCCGTTGTACTTAGCATTTGGGCGTAATTAGAACGTTACACGTGTGATTGCTGTTCCGTGCATGCAGTTGGGGGAATTAAGGTTAGATGTGCTGGATGGCCCGTTGATTAATGAGATTTTTTTACTTTATTGGAAGTGAAATGCCATACGTATGCTCATAAGAAATTTGTGGTATGATTGGCTTCGAATCAAATTAATTGCCTTTGCAAGGTAAAGTTTGATAAATGGTTCATTTATTAGGAAAGCCAAAGTTATAATGGCAAATTGCCAAATTGGTAATTGATGGGTTAAGTATGAGAATGGGCCTTGGAATGAGGTTTTTACTTTTCATGTGTATATCTAATCACTATTGGCTATTTTTTAGGAACTTATGTGTTTTGGACTAAATTGAAGCATACAAAATACAATCAACAATCAAAAGTCSCGCATTATTGGTTGGAAGTTTAGAGATGGTTGCTTCACACTTTCATGATTAAAGCTTACCTCTATGTTTACATGAGGTCTTTTTAAAATGTGGAATGGAGACTCCTAGAAGTTGGTTGGCGTGTTTTACTTATTTGTTTTTCGTTTCAAAAGTTTGAAATGATCTTTCTATCATGGAATTCTTTAAATGTCTTGGATGATATGTGGTTCATCACTTAATCTTTATTTGTCTCTAGGCTTTTCTGGGTGTAATTGCTGTAGTTATTTAAAAATCCTTCTTACATGGATAAGAAAGCTTGTYGTATGATCTTTTCCCAAAAGAGAGAGATGTTCCTTATTGAGAATTATCTTGTGGCGTGATCATTTCGG
Organism: Bassia scoparia; assembly: GCA_008642245.1. NCBI lineage: Eukaryota > Viridiplantae > Streptophyta > Magnoliopsida > Caryophyllales > Amaranthaceae > Bassia > Bassia scoparia. Next base: position 18,817 of record SNQN01003320.1, on the reverse strand, counting down.
AAAAGAGGAAMATATTGTTAATAGAGAATAATCCCATGGTATGATCTTTTCAAAAAAGAGGGAGATGTTTCTAAGATAACGCTAGTGGTATGATCTTTTGGTTACAATGACAACAATAGCTCAATAATTTCTTCTCATAAGAGACTTCACCTTTTCTTTTTGTGCATAGTTTTAGTTTGTACTACGGAGTGTATAATTGTGGAGACTCGGATCTAATTATGGTATATTTGCTATGATGGACTGGTGTATATTGGAGTCATATGGATGATGTGTTTTGGACCTGGTGTATATTGGATACATGCACAATTGAAATTGAACACAAATATTTTGGAGATGAAAACAGATTGAAAGAAGAAGAAAAAAGAGGCCCATGTGTTAGAAGAAAGTTATATGCACTATTGCTAAAAAGGAAATCAATCAAACAGTCAAAGCCTTAATTCCATAAGTGGGGTCGGCTACATGAACCAAAGTGATAATTCTGGGTAGGTAAAAAGGGAATGGTGTATGTAATTTATAATTTCAAAAAATGGGAAATGGTGCAAGTTAAAAAATATAAAAGAAAGAAACTAATAACAGAGGAAGTATCTTATAACAATTTCAATACCATGAAAAAAGGGTTTTGGTGATGGAGTTGAATTTGTGTGCTAGGGCATCAATGCATCATCATATCCTTAATCCTACGTCCTAAGTTATGTTGCCTCACTATTGTATAGTCATTGTTGCTTTGATGTTGTCTCTTTAGTATTGAGTTATCAATTGGCTCGATGTGCACTGCAGTGAGATAACTTTCTGCCTTCTGCATCACTAACTCAACAAGTTGGAATTTGGTACTCTAAATTCCTGCTGCTTCTGTCTTGACAAAGCTGAACTTTTAGAAAACTTTAATCTGCAGACTAATACTATAATCATATATAGCTAGATACCTTGTTGGTTGAGGTATGAGCTCTTTTGACAAGGGACATTTCCTTGGATCCTCTTTTTATAAACTTTTGTTGGGAAAATGTGGAGTTGAATACATCTCTAAAAAACTCTAACGATGCTGGTGTAGTCGAACACAGAGCAAAGTAGCTCACCCAATAAACCTCACTTAGCTATTGTCTTTTGGGGAAGAGTACATTTTTTTTGGCTGCTGCACTTTCTATGATAACTTCATGCACTTGTATGATCCAGTTGCAGACTTTGGGGGTTTAAAGCTATGTGAGAAGTAATGTGATACAAATGTCTTAAAGGTGAATATGTTGCATAATGTTATCATGAGAACAAGTCATTTTAAAAGAAAAATATTTTAAAAGCTTGTGAATTAATAAAATTGCTTACATGTGAAGCTTGACCTATCCTTTTTGCAGTTCATATTAGAAAGTGTGTTTCCTTCTCTTTTGTGCTTTTGTCTAAAGAAAGTAGGTTGTTAATGAAGAGGGGGAAGGTTTTGAAGCTATTGGTTAATGGATATTTGTATCATTGTCTGAGAGAACGTATAGACTATTTCGTTTATTATGTTAAATCAATAGCTGTCTTCAGATTGCTATGATGCCGAGTGGTATTCTGCAGAATGGTGTATTTTGTGCTTTCATCTCTCCTTTCTTTTTAAGTCACTGATATCACCTGTACAAAGTGCATCTTTTTTTGTCTGTGAAGCAAGGGATGCTACAAGGGCATGTGTTTGCACTGTCTATTTTATGATGTGACTTGATGGTAATCTGTTTGTTTGCATAAATTTGTGGCCTTTTGCCTTCTGTTGATCTAATTAGTTATTAACTGGTTCAGGTGTCCTTACCAGTCTTGCAAAAATTGCTGCTCAAAAGCCAGAATTCCATGTCAATATCATGTAGTATGACTTTCCTCTCTTTTTTTTTCTCTACATTGCGAATCTTTGTGATTTAGAATGATATATTTGAAAGGTTGATGTTGAAGTTCTTGTGTTGCCCTATGAAGAGTGCAATGTTTTTTCATTGTATTGTGGCATGGTTGTAAATTGTGGAAGTGGACCGTTTTGAGCCTCTCTGCATGTTTCATATGCATGTGCATTTGAGTTTACTGTAAATTGCATGTCAGTATCTTTCTACTGAATTGTGGATACAGGAAGGTTTGGAGGTTATTTTTGCTGGCATTAGTTTAGAGTCTGATAAAAGATTATATATGCTTAGTTCTTTCTTTAATGGCCCACAGTTAGAGCAAGCGATTTCATTTTGTATCTGTTAATGTTTGAAGTCTTTGATGACAAGAAATTCTCCTTCACCTATATGCACCATAAACTTGTGTGTAATTTGATTATCCTTCTTGGATTCTTAATTGCAGTTTTTGAAGCCAAAATTCTACTCTAGCGATAGGGGAGCTTCTTCAAACTCCACTGTACCCGAAGCAGCCAGCCGAATGAAGTCAACGCCTTCTGGGTTAAACACATCTTTTCACTCGCAAATTATGGATCGTAACCCCAATGGTTGCATTTTGGAGATATTTTTTTCTGGATTTGCTTTGAAACAATTATGCCACCATGGCACAACTTGTATCCATCCAAATTCATTTTGGAATCCTTAAAAAATGCTTGCTTTCTTGGTGACCTCTATTCTCATTAAAATGAGCAGGACGGAAAGATATCTCTTATTTTATTATGCAGTTGCTGATGTTGTCTGTTCTGGTTGATCTCAGGCTCAGTCAAAACAATCTTCATTACGACAACTTTCAAGCACTTTCTCCACAATTCAAAATGTGCACACTATCCAGTCACGGTCAAGGAAGCCACTAACTAGAAAGGTGTGTGTCCTTTGGTCATCCTTCTTTAAGGCTTATATTACATTTCTGTTCTTACGAGATGAATTTTCAGGAAGCTTTGACCATCAATGAATGGAGGTTTGCCAAGTTAAAAGAATACAAGGAAGGAAACATTGAAGCAGAAAACGAAGCTTTTGATAGATACATGCAGAATATCAGTCTGCTAGAAAAGGTATTGGATGTTAATTCTGAAAGTCCAGATGAGAATGGTACCYTGGTGTCACATCCTCCCAKAACATCAGGTGAGATGGAGATAATTTCAGAGACCAAGGTATTGCTTCGATCCAATCCTTTAAGAATTGATACGTTTAGGAAGAGGATTCGACAGACAGTTGATGATGGATTAAAGAAGCTTCAGCCTTGCGGTTTAATTGATGGTCCTAGTAACGTAGATAATGAAGGAGATCCAGCCCCAAAGGCTGCTAAACATATGTGGGCTGGGAAGACCTCAGCCTGGAACGAATTGAGCTTTAAGTTAAATAGAGCTCGAAATGAAGCAGATTTGAAGCTCTGTTTGCAGWCGAAGTCCAATATTATAGGTCAACAAAAACTTAGCCCYGGAAACAAAAKTAAGAACTCTGAGGTGTTGGAGGAGCAGGCAGGCCCAAACAATTTGCCTTCAACGCAAGAATCTGTAGTTCCCTTGAAACTGGTGAAATCTAATGAAATTGATCAGGATGCTCTGAATAGCATGGATTCCCATTTTTCATCTTTAGAAGAGATAGAAGATTTGTAGCTTTTATATTCTTATATTCTTATGAGGCTGTAAACTAGTGTAATATTTATGATTCGAAAAGTTTTAAATTGTTATAATTTAGCCTTACCAATGAACCTACTAACCTAGGCTTGAATAGCAACAAGGTATGTTTCATGTAGTGAAGGTTGTTACTGAGCTGAGCTTAACTCCTGTCTCTTATACACATCTAGATGTGTATAAGAGACAGACTCAAGTTGAGGTTCAAGCATTTTTAGCTCCGAAAAACAGAGCTATATGAAGTTTTTGTAAAACTATAATATCAGATTACTATGAATTATTTTTGGGATAGACTTATCAATAGTTTTCTACTGATATTTAAGCATAGTATGCTAGAAAACATACAAAAAAATATATTCAAGCTTGTTTGCAAGCTTTTCAAGCATGTTATTCAAACAGTGTGTCAGCTCACGAAAAGTTTGAGTTGAGCTTCAGTTGTTTATGTGCAAATTTGGCTCATTATCACCCCTAAAGGCCCCAATGTAGTGCAGGTTCTGGGAACTATTTAAAGGAATTTGGGTTGGACTCCTGGGCTTGTATCATTGCAGGGTTGTTATGGAAATTACCATCCAATGATAATTTGTGAGGCATGAGAATAGTTCCTTCGATTCACTTTAGATGCAACATTTGCTAAATTGATATTGTTCACTTTGTAAGTTTAACCTTATTTTTTCCCTATATTTTACAGTTTAAAACATAGTCATGTGAGATTTTATTTGATTCGTCTCAACAAACACTTTTTAAATATGTAGTTTTTATATATTTTTCTTATATATAATTRGAGATATAAACGTTTAAAGTCTGTCTCAACAAATTCATTTCGGTAAACATTAAGTTTGTTGAAATGAAAATTAATTACTTTTAGTTTTTTTAGAGAGAAAACACAATTCATTAATATAGGAGTCATACGACATCTACAAAAGTAATCAAATATATCAAATACAAAACAAATTGAATTACTTCGTATAGAAAATTTTCCTTCATCAAAAATACGATCGTCAAATAGATCTTTTACTGTGGGGCATCTCTCGCTCATATAGCTGATATATACAACCTTTTTGGAGGCATAGTTTGACAAAATGTTGTAGCCGCGAGGACGACATCCATCTAATTCATTTGCTTGTATCCTATAAAACAAAAACATTTGCAATCCCATACAATCCTTTATCGATGAATCAACTTCACAAAAATCCATAGATTGAAAATAACAAACCAGAAATAAAGTAAGACGAACTCCGAACTAATCTCACAAAGGAGAATAATAAATCCAATTGAATGGAATAAATAAACTAAGAAAAATTGATTCAATAGAATGGAAAAAGAATCTCACAAAGGACAAAAAAGATCCAATGAAATGGAATGAATAATCTCACAAAAGAGAAATATAGATCCAATACAATAGAATGGATAATCTCCTAAAAGAAAATAGAAGGGAGATTTATTGAAAACCTTAAAACTAAAAAGAGAGGCTTAACAGTTAACATCAACCTAAAGGGTTGGTGGTAGCCCCAAAWTTTATGAAAAAGCTAGGAGAAGAGAGGAGCCTAAGGTTTTTTGAGAGAGGYAGAGAAAGAATTATGTAATGTTTCAATTACTTTTAGTTTGAAGTATATTTGTATGAACATTTATACTTTTAGAAAACTTTATAACAATAAATATTAATTCAAATATAATAAAATGTTTGTTCTTATGAATTTAATGTTCATTCAAAATTCAAATGTATAAATATCAAGCTATACGCATAATTGTATGATCTAAATTGTCGGAAAATATGGGGAAAAAACTCGTCTATGTTTGGCTAAACTTAAGCAAATCACATGAATGAATTTTAATGACTTTGTTAGGGATTAAAGGTGAATAAATTTCTCAATTATACAAGAGTTTCAAATTCTGTATTTTTTATACATACACACACACACACACACACAGATATATATATAATTATTAATAATATAGTATATATATATATATATATATTATTATATATATATTATATATAAATAATATATTATAGAGTTAGGATCCAGTGAAAACCACATGTTATAATGAAAACGTAAAAATCAAAATAATGGGTACATTTACATTTTTAAGGGTACATACAAGCAGTTAAAAGAGGGTACACAAGACTTTTATACTATTGATGAACATACACGTGTACCCTTTAAAACCTTTAATGTACCCCAAATTGAAATACAAGTATAATATAGATTAAATCGTGACCGTCCATCTCAAATCCTACGGTCAAGATTAAAAGTTTTTAGTTTTCACCTAAGGTTTGTGTTTTCACATGATCCTATTCCTATATATATATATATATATATATATAGTATATATATATAATATATATATATATATAATATTATATATATATATATATAGCTTTGGTTAACACAATAATGCATTTCCTACATTTTTTGAATTCCTATAAAAATTTGGTATAATTATTTGTATGTAAAATTGATGCTATTTATAAAGCAAAATTGAACAACTAATTGGTTCGGTCTTTTTAAACTTGCTAAAACTATGAAAGTATTGTATTTACCACAATTCATATTCTTATTGTGCGTAATATTATATAAAATCCTTTCATTTCACCCTTCTCATTCTGTACAATTTTACTCTAATTCTCATTCTAATTCTCTCTTCTCATTATATAAAAATTGCTTTTAAAAAATTGTAGACCTACTAAGGGTCTGTTTACATATTTTTTATCTCAATTCAGTTCGTTTAATTCCTAACCTAATTTCCTTTTCGCATAAACACAATTCAATTGTTTTCTGCTAAAATAAACAGACCTTAACTCCTATGTCCTAAGTTCCTAACCCATCCCTCAGAATTGAAAGGCTAGAATTGATGCTGATTGAACAATGAACATTGCCTCTGGTATTGTTGAGTTTCAGACGATATGAGTGAGTGGCAATGTGTAGTTTATTTCATTAAAATTTGACAATGCAAGTTGCTTTTGTAAAGTAAATGTATCTTACTTCGTGGCTTTAGCATCTCCTATAGTTCAAGCGTCATGATTCCATTTATATGTTATAATTTGTACTATACGAGATATCGAGAGATCAGACTTTTTTTTTATTATTTTTTTATTTTAATGTTGGTTTGTCAATTCAATATCATCACGCTTTGCGAATTGCCATTACACCAATTATAGAAATCATACACTTTACAATGGTGTTCTCAATATCTGATTTTTTTTTGGTGGTTTGAGTTAGAAATTAGATCATTATGTTTCAATTTGGTGCCAAACTATTAAGCTTTGGTAATGCTAATCCCTTTATTTGTGTAACTAATTAAGATCAACATCTAATCGTTCTTACCTACCCAAAGACCAAAGTTTTCATCATAAATCAATCGACATTCTAGACAAGTGTATGCGATTCACCCTGGTACGAATTAATGTAATAGAGAATTGTTTATATCTCACTAGTAATACGGAGTACTATGTCATTTCATTTGATTAAGAAAAACGAAAGTAAGTTTATTTTGTTTTGTATGACAAAAAGAGTAAGACGTTTATCAAATAGTTAGATATCGAACTCTGCTAATTATGACACGATACTTTGCAATTTTATTTTCTGTAAGGTCCATGTTCTGTCTACTAAAATTTTCGAATAAAAATAAGAATAATATCTAGAACATTTGAATGAAAATCAATAGCTTTTATTAGTATTGTGATTTGTTTGATCACCAACTCAAATACTTCGTAATATAGTTTCAATTCAATCATGAAGATTGGAAAAGGTGATGTAGAAGAAAGATTCATTGTGCGAAAGTATGTATGGCATAGAAAAGCAAGACAAACATCCACATTGACGTGTGGTATTGATGAATGATGACCACTTGACAATTGACATCAAGGATGGAATAAAGCTAAAACTAAAAGCCATTTGTCATGCTTGTTATTTTCAAACAAATCAAACAAAATTTAAGTTTCGTCTTTTCATAATGAACTACATTTATATAGCTTAATTTTAGGTTACTCCTATTCATCATTTGTTGATACTATTCGTGATTTTCAACTTCGATCTTGAAATTGACATTGAATTGCATTCCTACTCTTTAAGARTATAARCGAAAAAATGAAGTCAATTTTGAATTCACATCCTTTATTTTTGTCTCTTAAGTRCGGGTTTAGATTTCCTATAGTTTTGAAATAATTCTATATGATAGCTAAAGTTTGGACAACATCAAGTCATCAACCATTGATTTTCAAATATATCTCTAAGAAATATGTATATGTAACCCTAAGAAACATGCACAAAACTTTATTATTAAAATAATAAGCTTTTATGCATGAGTYACAAAATCACAAACACATTGGTGTAATAAATGCTTGATTTTATCAAATACAAAGGTGAAACTGTGAGAAGATGATCGATGCCTTTCCATTGAATATGAGTAATAATTATATGCAACATACAATTAACTTAAGGCTATTAATGAAATGTACAAGTATAATTATAATAAAGAAATAGTAAGATATATACAAATATATATAATCTATCATACCCCCGGCCCCCGCAGTCGAAGCGGAAGGAGGGCGAACATTTAGATTGTCCCGAAAATCATCAAAGAGCATGCGCGGAAGACCTTTAGTGAAAATGTTAACAATTTGATAACGGGATGAAACATGACAAACACGCACTTCACCACGTTGTTTAACCTTTTCACGAACAAAGTGAATGTCTATCTCAATGTGTTTAGTGCACTGATGTTGGACGGGGTTGCAAGATACGTAAATCGCACTAACATTATCACAATAAACAAATGTTGCTTTAGAGATAGGATGATGTAGTTCGAGCAACAAATTACGAATCCAACACGACTTGAAGACTACATTAGCAACACCCTTATACTCTGCCTCCGCACTAGACTTAGACAAAGTAGGTTGTCGTTTAGAAGATCGAGAAATCAAGTTATATCCGAGAAAGACATAGTAGCCTGATGTACTTCGATGAGTATCAGGACACCCACCCCAATCGACATCCGTATAAGAGAGCAGAGAATCAATAGACGATTTGTATGAATGCATGCWAAAATTAATGGTACCTTTTCTATATCGCAAAACACGCTTCAAATCAACCATGTGTTCAACCTTTGGATCATGCATAAATAAACAACTCTGCTAAACTGCAAAAGAAATATCAGGCCTCGTAAAAGTCAAGTATTGCAAAGTACCAGCAAGACGACGATACATAGTGTGATCCTCATACGAAATCCCTGAATCAACTTTTAACTTGCCCTTTGAATCKACTGGAGTGAGGTAAAGCTTACAATCAAACATGCTAGCTCACCCTAGAATTTCCTCTGCATACTTCTTATGAGATAAAAACATACCAAGTTTAGTATGCAAAACAGCAATACCAAAAATAGCTCAATTGTTCCAAATCTTTTATGGCAAATTCAAAATTAAGCTAAACATAATGGACTTCTTAAGAGAGTCATAAGAGGTTGTAAGAATAATATCATCCACATGAAACAATATACGCCAATCAGAACCATGATTGTAGATGAACAAAGAATATCAAACTAACTTATGTGTAAAACAATAGTGCCAAGTTGCAACAAAGTTTGCGAAATGTTGGTACCCAAACTCAAGGTGCCTATTTCAACCATAAAGTGACTTCTGCAAAAGACAAACATGATTAGAAACGTCGGGTCCTTGAAGCCTAAAGGTTGATACATGTGGACAGTCTCATTCAAGTTACCATGTAGGAAAGCATTCTTGAGAATCCAACTGATGGATAGGCCATAGACTTTGATAAAGCATGCTTAGAACTACGTGAATTGCAAGGCTTGACAACCAGACTAAATTCTCATCACAATCAATACCTTCCGTGAGATTTACTGTCACCTACAGACAGACCTTATAGCTCTCAAAAGAACGATCCGAATTCTTTTTATGCAAAAATATCTACAATGAACGAATAATATAAACATTGCTTGATGTGTGAACCAGCGTCCCAAGTCTTATTTCATTAAGAGAATTATATTCATCCTGCATAGCATTTTTTTCAATTCACATCATGAAGTGCTTCCATAGGGAGAATAGGAAGAACAAATGGGGATTTACTTAAAGCATGAACTGGTTATTCGATTGGGCTTAAAAAATCCTGTTTGACTTCTTGTGGTCATGTGCAGAGGAGGAAAGGAGAGGTGAAGTGATATGGGCAAGAAAAGGAGAAGAGGGGTAGTAATGCAGAATGCAATGAGGAGGTCTATAAGGAGCGTGGCCTGTTGTGGAGTATGTGTCCAGGATATTTTCGCTTGACGAGGACTTGGAGAAGGAGAGTGGAGCTGCAATGGTGGATCATTTGGTCCTAAGAAGAGAAATCTGTGGCTAAGCTAATGTGCAATTTCATGCAACATGTGCAAACAAGTGGAGATTCCGTAACATCCAAAAAAATCATATGAGTCGGGGGAAACGATATGGAGTTTAGAGAATGGAAAATGAGTTTCATCAAACCAAACATTTTAGCAATGATTATTTTCAATCACTAGATATATCCTAACATTTATAACCATGGTGATTAATGGAAGCCTAGGAAAATACAAGGAGTAGAACGAGTGAGAGTTGTGAATTTTAGCTAGAGGAGGGAAAAGGGGAATAACACAAACATCCAAAGACTCGTAGAATGAATAAGAAGATTCCGCTGGTAGAGAATTTGAGTAGAAGATTTGTTGCCTATAAATTTTAGAGGGTAGAATGTTATGAGATATGTAATTGCTTCTAAGGCGTGATGCCAAAAGGAGGAGGAAGAGATGCATGAGCAAGCATGGTAACGATATATTATTAGTTGTTTCATTTCGCTCAAACTTTGTCATTTTGAGGAGAAGTGTCGGGATAAGAAAATGTAAACTTCATCCCATGTGATTCACAAAATTTTATGAAAAGAGCATTGTTATATTCACGTCTATTGTCACATTGAAATGCTTTAACTCTCTCTCAAGTTGAGTACGAATGTAAGTGAAAAGGACAGAAAATTTATGAACTTGTGACCTATGTGAGAAAGAAATGCCCACAAAAAGTGCTATAATCATCGAGAAATTAAAGCATAATAAACGATGTTCTTTGGAACTAACAATAGGAGAATGTCGATAATCACTGTGAATAATATCAAATGGCAAAGTAGTAACATTAAGAAAGTAATAAAAGGAGTTTTAACTAATTTCCCTAAAGGACAAGAAAGACAAACCACTAATTCGAGCTTTATTACAACGAATGAAATTATTACCACGTAAGAATAAGAATGGCATCCCCGGGAATGACCTAGCCGGGGAGTTCCACACACTAGGAGAAGTGACTGCAAAGGCCAAAGAAGAATTGGAGAAGTAGCTCGAAATTTGGTAGTAAAAGAAAAGTTCCCCAAACTCTCACATCTCATGAGATGCTCCCCGACTGCAAATCCTCACAGAAAATCAAAGGATCAAACGACAGACACCATATTATCGTGGTAACATTTTTGAGCGGAAATAAGATTTTTAATTAGTTTAGGGGCATGTAAAATAATGTGCAAGTGTAAAGGAAGGGTAGTGGAGTTATAGATGCACTAATAACCATAACAGAATCATACTACCGTTTCCACAATAAAAGCATAATTTTCGTCATTGCTCAATTGAAAATAAGACGAGAGATTACCTTGACGAGTAAGTCATATGAGACGTAGCACTAGTGTCCATGTAGAAGTTATCATCAGGATAAGACATTGTGAAAGTGGTGCATGGCCTGAGAATCAATAGGCACAAAGCTTGGTGACGAGTACTACTACAGTAGGACTGTTCGTTGACAATGCTAGCTTCGGGCCCTAGCGGTATTCAATGTTTCCCTTTTAAGTTACCCATGATGCGTTCAAACGGCCACATGGGATTCATACAAACTGGGGCCACAAATTTAATTCAATGTACGAAGATGTATCACCAAATGAGGCATGATGTCGAAAAATGATGGTGGAAAGTACATTTCAAATCGACACATTGTTTCGATGATATCAGCTTGCAAGTCATCTAAAATTTGTGGATCAATGACCTTACTCGAAATGGTCTTGAAAAAGAAACAAAGCCTTATGATAGTGTATCTTACTTCCGGAGGAAATATTCCTCGAATTGCAATGGGCAACACATGTTCCTTGATGATATGACAATCATGAGATTTCAAACCTACCAACTTCAAGTCTTTCATTGATACAATCCTTCYAAAATTGGATGAGTATCCATATGGAACTTTCAAGTCATGCAAAGACTTGCAAAAGCTTTGCTTCTCTTCTTTAGATAAGGTGTAGCAAGCTGGTGGAAGGTAGTAGCGTTTTCCATGCTCTTGAGGTGCTAACTCCACTCAACCCATAGCAGCCATGTCTCTTCTTGCATTCAAACCATCTTTTGTTTTTCCAGGCATATTTAACAATGTCCCAACAATAGCATCTAAGACATTTTTCTCGATGTGCATCAAATCAAGGCTATGTCTTACATCTAAATCTTCCCAATATGGGAGATCCCATAATTTTGACATTTTCTTATACAAGCTCTTTTTATCACCTTTGAAAGGCTTTCCGAAAATGGTTTCAATGTCTTTCACTTTCTCATAAACCTCTTTTCCTCGTAAAGGAAGACGAGCAACACCCTTCTCAARTTTACCATTGAATGCCTTTTTGTTTTTGCGTAATGGGTGGTTTATAGGAAGCCATCTACGATTCACCATATATACATTCTTCCCACTATGCTCTAGCCACAACTTAATCATGTCATCCTCACATATTGGKATGTCTTTTTCCCTTTGACCTTGTACCCCGACAAATTTCCATAAGCTGGAAAGTCCTTAATAGTACAAAAAATCATGGCACGCAAAGTGAAATTTGTTTTAGTGTATGCATCAAACACGGAGACGCCATCCTTCCATAGTAATATCAAATCTTCTATGAGTGGTTTTAGATACACATCGATATCATTTCTGGGTTGTTGAGGGCCAGAGATCAYAAGTGGCATCATAATGAACCTTCGCTTCATGCATAACCACGGAGGCAAATTATAGAGTGTTAAAAGGACAGGCCATCTACTATGTTGGGTACTAAGTGTTCCAAATGGGTTAATCCCATCAGTGTAAAAACCAAGCTGAGATTCCTCACTCATCCTATACTTCGATCAATGTTCCTCATTGTGGAGAATCAGCCGGATGTCTAAGTTTTCCATCTTTTTTTTCTTCCTTTATCATGCATTGTAATAACTCTGCAATCTTATCATTCGAGAAAAAATGCTTAAATCTTGGAATTATTGGAAGATACCAAAGAATCTTTGCAGCAGAATTGTTCTTTCTTACCCCTGAACTTGTCTCCTTCTTCTTATAACGGGACAATCCATTTTGGACATTCATGCAATCTTATACTCATTTCGGTATAATATGCAATCATTCGGACATGCATGTATATTTCATACCCTCATGCCAAAAGGGCACAACATTTTTTCGCCTCATAGTTAGAACTCGCATTTCGTTCTTCTAGGTAGATCTTTGCCAAGAGCTTTACAAATTTGTGAAGCTCTTGTCGGTCTAACTATGCTTGGCCTTCAAGTTGAATAACTTTAATACTCCAGAAGTTTTTGTGAAAGTCTCACAACCAGGATACAAAGGCAGCGTGGAAGCATTCACAATACTTTCATATCATAGGGTTGGTCATTGAGATCACCTTGAATATCTCCATCATCTGTTCCACCCTTGTCCTTTTCATATTCATTACATCATCTTTTCCTCTATCTCGCCTTCCATGTTTCAGGAGATTCATAGTAGAACCTACTCATTATGGTCGCCCTGATCCAAAGCCTCACCATGCCATGTCCATTTGTATAGTTACTCTTAAACCCACGACGAACTAAGTGGCCTATATTCATCATCAATATCACGAAAACCTTTAGCATTATTACAATCTCTACAAGGACAAATAATTAAGTTTGACCCATTTCGTGATTGGTGATCAATGGCAACCTGACAAAATTCGTGTACCTTCTACAAACCTTAAGGATAATCGATTACTATATACATCCAACTTCGTTCCTATTCAATCACTGACGAATAACAAAACAATTTAATATTACATACTACATTTGTTCATGTAATCATCACATCAATTTGGAACTATATATTGTAATATGTATTGACTTCTTTAATATTCTATGTTATATAACAAATAAATTCAAATGTTTCCACTACATTATATATTATATATCACATTATTAATATGAATGAAATTAGGTGCATAGTTTCAAAGTAGCAAATAGATTATTACAAGTTGACATTTTTTATTCATTTGGTTGTTACTCTAGGATCATTGCAGTAGCAAAAGGGCACTTCACACCAAAATAACATTGATTAATTAAATTAAGAGAGTATCATATAAAAGTAACTCAAACAATCACTAAACATAAAAAATACAATTTATACAATATCTCATTAAGAATTTTTTAATAAACTAAGATTATTGATTAAATTAAGAGAGTGACATTGATTGATATATCTTCTGATTATACCATGTTTTCTACTTGTTTGCCACTGTTTCTCTACTTTCAATATTAAGAAATCTTATATCTTTCCAAACACAAAATTTGAATTTAAATTCATAATTAAAATATGTAATTTGAAATGATGCATTTCAATTAAATGACTCTATCCAAAAACTACCTTAGAAAATTTGAGAGTTAAATATAATAAATAAAATATATAAATTATATACTTTGCTAGCACTGCACCACAACCACAACAAAACTCCCAACAGCAACCTAGCCACGGTAGAACAACCTCCTAGCCACGGCACACAACAACAACCACGACAGCAGGAAGACAACAACAGCACGCAATAGCAGAACACCTAACAACGACACACCCAACAACAACCCACCACGACAACAACTCCAACAGCAACCCAATCATGTCACAACAACCTCCCAGCACGCCACGCAACAGAAACATAACAGCACGCAACAGGCAACAACACGCAACACCAACATCACGCAACAAACACTCATACATCAACTAACTCGTCCAATTTAGCTGCAAATTAGGGCGAGAATTAAGAAAATAAGACGTGAATTGCTACAATTCAATAAGTACAATTTCGCTGCAATTTCTACTGAATTTTGGTCGATTTTATCATGAATTGGGGGTGTTGAATTGATGGACAATGAGGGCTGCAAATTAATTATGAAATTGGGGAAAATTTCTTGTTGCCCTCGAATTGTTTGAAGTAAGTTAGGGATTTGATGTTTGAAGTGAATTGTTGTCAAAGAAGTGAATTGAAAGAATTGTTTTGATGAGTTGCTCAAATTTTTTTTTGACAATAATATGTAATGTTTGTCGAATGAATAGCCAGGGCTTTGATTTCATTTTTTATTTTTTAATTTAAGTAGCCTATTTGGTCACACCTCATATCATTCGACGCAAATAACTAATTCTATTTACCAGTTATACTATTGGTCGCACTACACAAACGATCGACGCAATTAGCTTATCTATTTGATCGCACCTTGCCTAAAGTGCGACGCAAATAGATCTCCAGCTTTTTTACAAACATATTAGCTATTTGCGTCGCACCTTAGCTTCAAGTGCGACGTAAATAGAGTAACTTGAATATTTGTGTCACATGCACCAAAAGTGCGACGCAAATAGACGTTTTTGTATAGTGACTCGACCTCTACCACAAATTTACTTTATTTACAAATCACATAAACTCTTGCTATTTTTTATTTAAAAAAATAAAAACCTATTTTTTTTATGTTTGACCCCTCCAACACTCAAAAGTAATTATTTTTAATCCTCTCCAAAATAATTTTATGATACCAACCTTGATAAAATATAACCACTTTTGGTTATCTATAAAAAGATAGAGATGAACACTCGTCAAAAATCGGATCGAAACTGCTTGGATTGGTGGACCACAATCCGYGTTTTTCATGGAGTTGGACAAGAGTTGAATTTTTTTTCGTTCAGTTTAGTGTTATTGAATATTTTGAAAAAAAAWTCCTAAATATTTTTAATAACATATTATATATAAACTAAGTACTAATATAAGGTCAATTAATATGTTATTAATATACCTACTTTTTATTTTTATTAAAAAAAGCTTACATGTGTTCAATTTTAACAGAATAAATTGGGCTTTTCTCATATATACCCATGAGGTTTAACTTTTTCTAAGCTGTATGCTTGTATCCAACCTTTTCGAACCTTCTCAATTGTGCCCCCTCAATTTAGTCTTTTTAACAAGTTATACCCCAKGTTAATTCCTCCGTTAAATTGTTGTTAACTTGTGTTGAGTTTTTTATAAATAAATAAATAAAACCCAAACTACCTTACTCCTCCCTCAAACCCACAAACCCATCCACCCATCCACGCCTAAGCTAGACCCACAATCACCCACCCCTCACAACTCAGCAACCATCACCTTGTGTCTTATGCGTCTAACCCAGCAACCACAACTATCCATGGCCTAGACCCATGACCTAACCACTATCCTTGAACCCTTGTTTGCCAACCAACCCTTCAAACAAACTTTTAAACAATTCAAACCACCTTTTTAAACAATTTCAAACTTAACAGCTCACACAAAAAAATAGCCAAATAGCAAACGGAAAATCCGTCACTAAATTACCAAATCCGTTGCTGATTAACTTTATGAACGGAACAGTGACGGATTTTGAAATCCGTTACTAATACCTTTTGTCGTAATCCTTTAGCAACGGTTACAAAATCCGCACTGAATTTAGAGACGGATATATTCCGTATTTTAAATCCCGTCAATAATCATTATGTGACGGATCTAATAACATCGTTTCTAATTTTACGGAAAAAAAATTAAGATTGTATATATTATTTTCACGCATCCATACAACTTCTCCACTGCCATTTACCACACTTCCTTTCTCTTTCTCCTCTCTTGAGGATCGACCGTTTACTTATCACAAGAGGCGCACCAACCAACTAGCTTCCAAACACAACTTTATATCCTCTCGGTAATATTGAAGTCATATGTAGAAAGAGAATATTAGAAGACGGATTCAAAATTCCGTCACTAAATATCAGCAATGGATTTAAAATCCGTCTCTAAATTTAGAAACCAGATGTTTTAAATCCGCCTCTAACTATAGTTGGTCTTTTAATCCGTCATAACTTTAGTGACGGATTTAAAATCGTCACTAAATAGTGACGATTTTAATTCGTTGCTAATTTTAGTGACGGATTTAAATCGTCAACGTAAAGTAGTGAACGGATTAAATAGCCGGTGTGGAGTGCATACTTAGTGACGATTTAAAATCCGTCACTAAATTAGTGACGGATTAAATGAGCAAAAGGTGTGGAGTGCAAATACTTTATGACGAATTTAAAATCCGTCACTAATTTAGTGACGGAATGACAATCCGTCACTAAAATTAGATACGGATTTTTAAATCCGTCACTTTAGTGACGGAACTAAAAAAATCCGTTGCTAAATTTTGTTTTGCAAAACGGATTTAATTTTCTCCGTCTCTAAATTAAAAACGGATATATATCCCATTACTGAAATCCGTCGCTATTCACTTGTTTTTTGTAGTGACTAGCACTTCAAACATCAATTTTTGTAATTGGACAACATGAACGAACTGGCATTTGGTGTGATTAGTGGTGGTGTGCAAGAGTTGCGATTTGAGTCGATTGTACGTGATAGTGGTTATCGATTGAGTGATTATTGTGCATGATGGTGCTACAAGATGCGAGCAGTGAGGGGTTTTCAAGAGACATGTCCAGCATGTGTGCAATGAGTGTTGTGCGAGGAAGGGATGTGCAGTGAGTTGTCCTATGATTAAGGAGTGGTGAGGGAGTGGTACGGTGCGGTGAGTGGGTTGGTGGGGTGGTCGTTGGGTGGGTTTTTTATTAATTTTATGTATTGTATAATTTTTAAAACGTTAAAATTAAAAGTAACAAAGTATGGTTCGTTACAAAGACTAAATTGAAGGGATACATAGGAGGGTTCGAACAGCTGAATACAGTTTTTTAAAAAAAAGGGCCAAAAACCCCCCACCAAGGAAAAAAAATATATCCGAAAAAAACCAAATAAATAGTTAAAGGAAAACTATAGCGTATTTCGTCCAACTGGTTGGACCAGACTGAAAACCAGAAATTCCTTTTTTGCTCCGGTTATTTTCGTTTGGAGCAAAATATATTCACCTGCATCCGCTTACACACATCCATATAGGTTAAGGGTATGTTGGTAAACTACATAGAGGTAGCTGTTAGGTAGTGGTAGACTTTTGCTGTATACAATATTTGTAGTTGACATCTAGTACGGTTGAACAGTTGATTATCATTTGTTAGTGTTTGGAAAATTAAGTAGCGGTTGGAGTAGTGTATTATTAAAAATATAAATTAAAAGAGTAAATTTGTATGCGTTTTGAGAAATAGCTAACCCAGAAAGTTATACATTAGTAGCTTTGTAAAACTCTACTTAAATACTAAAGCACCATGAAACGGACTTTACCAAATAAAACACTACTATTAGATTAAAATAGAGTTTGGACTTGGTTAAAACTCTAAAAGCTATTTCAAAAGCTCAATCAACATAGCCTGAATTTATCATCTCCTTAAAAAAAAAAAGATTTGGAATTTATTACCATATTGGTATTTTCACTTGTTACAAGTTACATTAATAAGTGTGCCACTCATTGTTGGCGGCAAGTAACCAAGCCCACCTAATTTGCAACCAAGCGACAAAAATTATTCACATTAATATGATCGAAATACTCACTATTACTATCATCATTTCATTGGCCCAAGTATAATTGGCTACACCAATATCTAAGTTAGCCCTAATTTGGCACAAGAGACTTCAGTTGTTCTAGGATTTACTAATGTTTTTCATGTTTTTCCTCCCAATACTTAGTGCGGTCAATGAAACGCTCACCTTCTGGGGGGGCTGATTCTCCTGCCCTATTTCCTTCCTTACCTGGTCCAGAGGGTTTCACTACCACTTTTAGGCACATATTTTTGTCACTTTCTTCTGTTGTATGCATCTGCTCTTTTGGGGCGGTTTTGTTTTCCTTGGACTGTCGAGTTGTATAAAATTAATGACATTTTCTATAATAACTTATGGGCTTTTTCTAAGGTATACTCTTGTGGTTTGGCGTTCCACAGGGCTACCCATATGCTTTTTAAAAGTTCTAAGGAATACCCTTAAATTGCCAAACATTTACAAGTAAATACTCATCCTAATTTAAATCCTTAACCTTAGTAATTAAAAATTAGAAAAAAATAAAACCCCAATACTATTTCCC
>SNQN01003319.1:4163-32240 GCA_008642245.1 Bassia scoparia | reverse complement strand
CTTACATCTCTAGGGTTTTAACTGGGAACTAGTTTCATTAATTTGAGGTTTAATATCTACAGCAAAAACTTAACAATAAAAGCCGATGGTCTACAACTAAGCATAGCAACAAAAAAAATAAAACAAAAATAAAATATAATTAATTTGCTTGCAAGCTCAGTAGATATAATATGCATTCATATGCCCTTGGAGTGATAGGGGGAGAATAGAAAAGGCTTTGAAGGAGCCGATGCGGAGCTGAGAATACAAGACTGATAAGCATGTTAGTGATTCATTACCAAGGAGTAAGGGATGCTTACGGCGATAGCTTTGGCTTGTAGTTGTAGGATTGCAAACAAAGTCCACGAAGGTTTGCTAGAGAAGACAGTATACACAACGTAGGCAGAATAGACTGAATACACATGAGGGGTGGCAGCAGGCTTCCATTCAATCTGTCACATACTGAAAAAACACTCCATTAGTTTGATTTTGTTGCGCTATTATGATTTATATGTCAAGTATGCAAAATTCGTTAAAGCAATTTTCCACACATATTACACAGTCTGAATCTGTTGAAATCACGCTTAAGAGGGACCATAAATACGCCCATTCTACATTACATGTAATACTTCAAGGTCTGACTTAACACATGAAAAGCATGAGTGCAAACTAATCAGGTAATTAACACAGGCAAAAAAAAGTGAGTGAAACTATATGTGTAAGCCCAAAGGAGGCAACAAACATAAAACTCAACCACTGGTTGTCAAAAGGAAGAGTCTGCCACTTATCCAGTTGGATGCAATCAAATGACTGCAAATGGCAAATGCAACGAAATCATGCGGTCATGACAGGAAGGAAAGACATTACCAAATCTTGGCCCCAGGAAGAGTGAACATATGAAACAAAATTCCCGGAGAATGTAAAGCAGCGATTAGCATCAACTGATACTGCTAGCAAAGTCAAGGTACGAATAACCAATGGGATTTTTTCAATCAACAATGTCAAAAAGGTAACAGTGTGCTGATTCCAACTGCCAATTCGAAAAATATAACATTTTCTGCGCATCTTTCAACCAGGCAAGCAGTCCATGCTGTAGTGATAATCCAAATCAGTTAAAAACAACCTGAACCAGAAAAAACAATCAGCACCAAATTTTGACAGAAGAACTGCAAAAGATATAGGTTTTAAAGAAAACTTGAGAGAGAGACATGTAGACTGTATGAGCAAATTTTGCACAACTCTAAAACATTAATTCCTCATCACTAGCCTCAGTTTCTTCAACATCCTAACAAACATTTCCATTCCTCCCTCTTCAAGCTAACCCCCCTTGCTCAAAAACCCGATTTAACAAGAACATAAAGTACTTATACTCAGGACCTTAAATATTCTGACATCAAATTCTAAATGAAACACAGACACATTAGTTAGTCAAAATAATTATTTAGAAGTTGAGTTAACTCAAAGAAAAAAATGATGACCACAAGTGAGAGTTGACGGATCAATATAAAGTAAAAGAGTTTAAAACATAACTAGAAATGTATTAGTAACTTTGCTTGTCCAAAAACAGAATGAACTAACTGTGTCAGTATTCGCTGACACCATATGATTTATAACAAAATACATTAAAGAAAAGCTACCATAAACTAGAGCTACAACAGTATGGGCATGAAAAACTATCAATAACCAATTTACTAATAGTCAGATGACATCTTCATAATCCATTCCTCCCATGATGCCATGATCGTAGGGGGTCGATCATTCTGGTCTCACTTCCAATCTTATTACAATTTGCATAGTCCACCAAAAAAAACAGAATGTCCCAAACTGACCGAAGAACGGCAGCTGTCTGGTACCAGTCTTTTGTGGTACAGCATGGTTATTCCTTCAAGGTCAAATATCAATGACATACAGTTAAACACTTTGTTCAAATTTGTTCAGTAAGTCCATGCACGATGACATATATGATAGAAGAATCCTGATCCTTCCCATCTTATCCTAATACTGGCCCAAGCAGGAAAGTATAAGAGGGCCAGAATGCAGAATCATTGATTAGACTTCAGAGGTAAAGATAGTGGAATGAAACAACAAACCTAAACAACAAGTATGGGCAGATGACTAGTGAACTTCATAGCTAGGAGAGGTCAGGTCAAAAGCAGTAATTACTAACCCTTGTCGCCAAGTACATTCAGAAACAACAAAACAATACCCTCTCATAACTCCACAGAAAAAGTGCAGAAAGTTGAGGATGAGGAGAGGTGATGCTGTGAGGGACTTGAAAGTTGTGGCACCTTTCAACAACTCAATCGCACAAGTCATGCAGAAGTCACAGTAATTGCCTTAAAAAAGATACGAAAAGCTCATCAGCAAGGTTTGTGGAGAAACAATCATGCTGACTTCCTTTGCGTTGATCCTAGCATTTCCCAACACATCTCGACCGCAATAATTGCTCAGTTGTAAGCATTTTAACTGGCTCAGATGAACAAAAATGGTAGACTATACAACAACTTGGTCAAGAATAACTTGATGAGGAAGTAGAAATTATAGAGTAAATTGCATGAAAAATTCTTCTATTCTATAGCGACTAAAGAAATAAAATAAAAATGAGTGATGATATGCGTTCTTCTATTCTAATTGATGACAAAGATAAGAGTAGGGTATCAAGATAAGAGATGAAAATTAAGATATCAAGGATGGAATTAGGATCGCTAGAGTTCCCTAAAAGAGCTCTAGGGAAGATGTCACTTTCAATTTATCTGGTCCAGTGAGTAAGGCAAGAGCAAGCATGGGTCATGGCCTCAAAGCCGAGTGAGGTGATTAACCCAAACTTAATAGCCTACAYAAAAGCAATAGGTGAACATTGGGGTTACCTTCAAATATTTCAAAAAGGTYATAATTAACTAAGCTTGAAAATTTGGGAACATCAGATCTTTCCTGAGCCATGTGGTACTCAAAAAGCTGGTTGGAGACCCTGTCTTGCTCCATGATGGGAGCATCATATGGAGATATAGCATGGAAAAGCAGGTTCCTGGTAACCAGGCTGCTCTCATCTAGATTGGCCCCATCCAAACCCCTATTGGGGTAGGTCCTGGCCTCTCCAAAGGCAGACCTAACTGCAAGAGGATTGGGGGCTGCGCCATAAAATGGTCCTTATGATGATGATGYTGGTAAGTCAAACCACCTGWAAGTGGTCATTGTTGTTGTCGTTGTTGTTGCTGCTGCTGTTGATGTTGTTGCTGCTGMTGTTGTAGTTGTTGTTGCTGTTGTTGTGGTTGMTATGGTTGCTGTTGTTGATGTTGTTGCTATTGTTRAAGTAGAGATGATGGGGGTGCCAACAGGGGCCAGGTTGGCAGAAGGAATAACCTGGGCAGGCATAAAGCTAGAGGCACCAGTCCTCAATGGCAGGGCTGCAGCAGTTGAGGAGATGGTACCTGCACCAGCCTCAGAATACCAATGCCCAAAACTGCTCATCTAGTCCATCCCAGGCATGTCCTGCAGATTGCCTCCACTAGAGCTCCACTCTGCCTCCTAGATTTCCCAGGCCACCTGGAAGCCAATCTTCCTCTATCCTCTGTCACCTGGCTTGTCTTGAGGATCTTGCAGGACTTGAGAAGACTGACCTCCAAGGCTAGGCCCATGTCCAATAGGGACAACCATGGACACTCCTCTTTGGACAACCCTTCCACCCTGAAAAGGGGATGGGCTTCTCTTGGATGGAGGGGAAATGGTGCTCCTTAAGGCCCCAAAGTCTGGAACCCTAAGCCTGCTCCTGGTCAGTCTAGAGCTAGGTTTAGATGTGGTCCTGCCACCACTCCTTGTAGGAGTGGGAGCCCTTGATCTCCTCCCACCATGTGGGGTGATTGGCATTTCAGCTCCTCTATTTCCTTCTTTTGATGCCCCATGAGAGGCACCAGCAGCCCTCAAATTCTCCTGACCAGCCCCAGATGTGCTACTTGACAAGTTGGTAGAATGTTGGTGAAAGCTCTCTGCAGTCCAGGGGTCCGTGGGTTTTGTCCTCACAAGCTGGTCAAACACCTCTGGTTCAATCACTAAGCCGTCAAATGTCACAATCTGATCTCTTAGTACACCAGATTCCGGAGAGGAAGCAGTGATGTTCCTAGTTGGAGTCCTCCTGATGTTCAAAATAGACCAGTCCAATCTCCCAAGTGCCTCCACTGCATACACAACAAAATGCAATTTGGTTGGTTCACAAAATTAAATCAATAAAGCATGAAAATGTAAAAGTGTAAGTAAAGAGCCAAAGGGTTAATTAGACTTCAGTTCAATAAGACTTACTTCTGGAGATCCTCCTGCTCAAATCACCAGTAGCCAGGTATAGTTCAACCTTTAAGAGGTCAAAATGAGGCACCTAGTTTTTGGGTACAGGACTCTTCCCTTAGACTTGGCTCCATAAGCTTGAAACCACTGAAAAGTGGCTATCTCTCTCTCTATTATAAGGCTCTTGGGAGACAGGGCTTTCCTTTCCAAGGCTTTGTTCCTTGTGAACTTAGTCCTGGCCTGGTATAGAAAAGGGTGCTTCTCATGTTGGGGAACCCTAAGCCACATCAATTTTTGTGTCCACTTCTTCAACCCCCCTACCAAAGGGTAGGAGGTGGCATATGTTTCATTGCCCCCCTTACCAACTTCCAAGGAGTACCAGCCAGTCTTGATTTGAGTCCCCTTGTAAGCCTTCAAACAGAACAAGGTTCTAAACACCTTGGTTGACATCTCTAATTCCAGGAAGGTGTATACCCAGATAAAGCTTATGATCCTCTGAACAACACTTGGAGAAAGGTGAGACAAACTGATCCCCCACAAGTCAAGCAGCTCCACCATGAATGGGTGAAGAGGAAACCTAACTCCTAACTCAAGATGAGCTATCTAAACAGGGACCCTGAATCTGTGTGGTGAGAAGGCTTTGTCTGAAGGGTTGGGAACCTCAAACCAGTATCCAAAGCTAGCCCCAAACCCATATAACTCACCAGCCCTAATATCATACCTCCTCTCATAGGCCTTCAGGAGGAACTCACTGTCTAGGGCAGTATGAGCAGGACCATCATTCTCCTTTAGGTCAACCCACCTAATTGAAGTCCAGTGGTGGTTGTCAAGATCCAGGAACCTGGTATTCCTGAAGTTTCCTCTCTCATCCCTAGGAGCCTTTGCCTTGGCCCTGGACCACCTGTCCATAGATGGCCCAACCTACTCATCCTCCTATGTAATCACGGCCTGACACCTATCCATCTCCTCCTTCAATCTTCTAGACACAGCCCATTGTATCTCATCCTCTTGTGGGCTTAGGGCAGCACCTGCATCTCTAGCCACACCTGCCCCTCTAGATAAAGAAGGGGTACTACTGCTAGGTCTGGCAAGTGAGGGATCAGAGGTACTTGGTCTAGAGGTTACACTCCTAGAAGATAGGCTTCTGGCTCTCCTAATTAGGGGCTAGGAGTCCTCACTTGGTTCATCATCAGTCAAATTAAGGGAATTCTCGGACCTATTCTGGGAATCGCTATATTCTTCGGACATTCTACACAAATCGACCACAAGCAAAGAAAAAGGAAAGAAAAATGACGAAAATCACAAACCACACCAGCTAAAATCAAGAAAACACTACAATTGGTAGACATGCAAGTTAAATTCAAGCAAGAATAAAGGAATTAGCTGACTGATTGAAGGGCACGAACACTCGCACTTAATGTAAAGCAGGCTTCAAATTCCTCAAATTCTCCTTGTCACGAACGAAATTGCAGCTACCAGGTGGAAGATGGAAGTTGGAACTTCAAAATTTTCAACCTTGTTTCCATAAATTGGGAGTTTGGGTAGTGAATTTTTGATGTTTTCTCTCGCTTTTTCTCTCTCTTAAGTTTGGAGGTTTCAAAGTTTTGAATTGTAAAATGAAAGATGAAGTGACGCGCCATAAATATAGGAGAAGCAACCGCCATCAATTAGCCAACC
This sequence comes from Bassia scoparia, assembly GCA_008642245.1. NCBI lineage: Eukaryota > Viridiplantae > Streptophyta > Magnoliopsida > Caryophyllales > Amaranthaceae > Bassia > Bassia scoparia. The sequence goes on along the minus strand of SNQN01003319.1, from coordinate 26,309 downwards.
AAGGTAATAACTGCTAAAGTTAGTGGGGCAGTAGTCATTACATGACAGTAAATGTGGAAATAACTACTCGTTATTCGAGGTTTACATGGTTACCAGGGTAATTATATGGTCTTGAAATGACCTTAGTGACACCAGGGGCAGACCCTGGTGACCCAGTAACCTGGTAAAATCTTTGGATATAACCAGGTCTGGGGGGCTAGTTTTTGTTATATATTAGGCAACCAGGACTAATATATCCAAGGCCCAAATAATTAAACCCAGTGGGCTTACAAAGGCAAGTGACCCAAGGCCTAAAGGGAGTGAAAGCACCTACCAACTGGTTAAAAGGTGTAACAAGTGCAAGACACCTACCCTGGGCAATTATACGACACTTGTCACCAAAGAGGCTCATGTCACCATGCATGCAGTAGTATATAAGGCAGTCTTAGGACACCCAGGCCTGGTAAGTACACACAAATACTCCTACCTACTTTCTCTCTCTAAATTGCCTACTACCTGGTATAAACTCTAACACCTCCATCGAAGGGGCTGTTCCTGGGTTGCCCTAGGGTAGTTCACTTTGGATTTTGTAGGTACTTGGATTTCTCATCAAGTTCACCACCCCCAGCACTGGCCCATTGGCAACAGCCACGTCAGTAGTACCAATTATTGTACCTACACAGATGATGTAATTGCGTGCATACACTAAGTATATGGTCAAAAATAGAGTCATGCAACTCCACAAGAAAGTTGGTAATTGTAGACACCCAAATGTGTCTCCCAAAATGAGTAACCGATGATGAAACATACCACGTTTCGTGATCCATTTGATTCTGAAAGGCGCAGCTGAACTAGTAAAAAGCTCGAAATATGTGAAGTCATGCTCGAAATCATGAGGCAAAGGTCAAATAAGAGGCAAAAAGTATTTTCTTTTATTTCTGTTATTTATTTTCTATTTTTAGAATTTTCTATTTAGTTTTAGGATTTTTTAAAATAATTTATATTGGTGATCTTCATAATTTATATTGCATTCTTCTCATTTTTCTGAGTTCACCAGTATTTTTAGATTATTTTTCCGATTTTTCTATAATTTTCTATGAATTTTACAATATTTACAAAAATCAAAATACGCAAAAATTACATAAAAATCAGAAAATACTTCAAAAATACCAAAAAAAAATACTCGGAATGTTCTAGAAAGAACCGTATTTCTTGCGAAAGGGGGTGTCTAGGTTCATCCAATCCGAGAAGAATCAAGAAGAATCGGATTTAAAGGTATGAAATAGTCGAGCGTATATACGCTTTGAGAAGTGTATATACGCTCCTCTGAGCGTTGGGCGTATATACGCTCGTTTTGAGCGTATATACGCTTGGTTTTGGTTTTTCGTGCCTATAAATACCCTCTTTTCCTCATTTTCGAGAGGACACACGTTACGAAGCGTATACACTTGCGTATTCTCTTACTCTCTCATTCATACTCTCTTTCCACTATCAATACATACTAAATACAAGTTCTTGCGTCCTTTCAAGTCATTTCGACGAGTGAGATTAAGGTATAACTCTGAGATTACTCACCCAAAACATCCATTTCGCTTTCTTCTAACTTGATTAAGAATTATTACGAGTCTCAATTAAACTAATAAAATGTAGAAACCTACCTTTCAATTGTTGCATGTAAATACATAGGATTAAGCTTCTCTTTTTCGTTTTTATCAATGTCATTTTCTTTTTCGTCATTCCTTATTATTATCGTCAATACTAACATGTTTATTTGTGTCGTCTAGCGGATCGATCAAAGGCACTTTTTCGTCAATACTAACATGTTTGTTTGACTTGTTTAGCGGATCGATCAAAGGCGTTTTCATTATATTCATTATATTCTAACGATTTGTTTGTTTGCAGCGACAAGGTAAGGATGATATATATTTATATATATTGTATATACATTTTGTGCCACGCTTTTTATATTTTGTCTAAATAAGACCGGAAATTACACGAACCACATTAAAGTCAGATAATTATGGACAATCGGTCTTCTAGGCTCCTTGTTAATATTGACTAACAACAAAGTGATCGCCTTATCCATTGTAGAAGTCATTGTTTGCATAATAGTAACCCACTTAGTAACTTTCGGGTTAGTGCGCTAATAAGGTTTGAAATTGCTAAGATACGTGCATCTAATAATTGCGTTTGAATGGAATTACAATGAGACCGAGTAGAGGCCGCTACATGCGGGCGGATTGGGTAAAAGATTCAATCCGTACCATGTCCCCGAACCCACGAGCTGGTTACTAGATCGGACCGTGGGGCCATTGTTTAGGCACCAACGTTTCGGGCGTCCGTGATTGACCTTTAGAGGCACGGTGGCGATCCCCTTACTCGACAACACTCCCCCAACGCACTCACGTGCGGGTTCCGTGGCTCAAGCCCACAACACCACTACACACACATTCGAGGTAGGCCCACGGTCTACAGTAATAGTGCTTTAATCTGGTTCTCAGCCTTGGAGTTTGTCTTTTAGCTTGTGTGTTTGGGCTGCATAGATTATGAAGTCCTTCATAAAAGGTTTGTCTACTCCTGGCTTAGGGCCCTTGGTTGTAATATTTGTTCGGTGAGCGATAAAATTTTCTCTTACTTCTTAAAAAAATCCAACATAGTGCACAAAGTTTTACACAAATGCAAGCCTAATTAAGAAACCCAAAAAGTTTTCCACAATCTTTCAATGTAGAGGAGTTGGAGGTTCACCACAAAGTTCTTACCTTTCTAGTCTCTTATGGATATCCACTATGGTTTTATATGTAATTGTTTATATTACTTTTATAATCTTTATTATTTTATAAAAAAAATTAACCCGCACTCCGATCTTTTCCAAAGTTTTAATGTAGGAAAGTAGGTTTGTATATTCTTTTAACATTGAAAAACCTTGTGTTACTTTTATAACGTTTCATGCCCGCACTTTTTTCCAAAACATCAATGTGCGTGGGTGTTACGAATTAAAAATATCCCGTTGACTTTCGTTGACTAAGTTAAAAGAGTTTGACCAATGAAGTAAGTAACTAGCAAAAATCGAAGCAGCAGAGAGATTGACGATGTGCGGCGTGTTCTGAGTAATTTTCATCTGGGGATATAATGAAAGCAATAGAGAGGAGTTATGAAGGAAGTGCCCATTAGGATAAAGCCCAATAATGGACGGCCCATGAGATACAAGCGATAGCGAGATTTTGAGGAAAGCATGAGGATTCGAAATATGAAAACAGGTGGCAAGGAACCGTTAAGCAGAATAACTTCCACTCATGATCTTCACCTTGGAGGCCTATAAATAGACATAGTCGGATCAGTGAAGAAAAACAACAACATCAATTTATCTTCTTTTCGCATTTAGCTTCTCTTAGCCACACTTGGCTTAGTAGCCAAGTATAGTTTAACGTAGCGTAGCATAGTTCATCCCTCAATGGATTAGTAGTTTGCTCGTTTTCATTCCAATTGTGTGAACATGGAGGTAATCATCCTTCCTTGTAAAACGATTGTAGTTTGATACTTATCCCTTATATAATGGATGGTTTTTCGTTTCTATTCATCTTTGTTTGTTTTACACTTCAGTTTTGTTCCACAATAAGGTCATTTCCTTATGCATTCATCTTCTTGATTAACTCTACTATTTAGGAGTCATTTTACGTTAGCGAGGTTATCCATATAATTAATAACCAGAGGGACAGCCCCCTACCAAACTATAAACAATATTGGGTGGTTGACTTGTTGGTGAAGTGCAAAATCAACTCAACATGTTTTTTGGCGACCACAGTGGGAGAAAAGTGTACAAGGTTACAATAACATATCAACTATGGCCCCTAAACGATCTACTAGAAGGTCGGGTAATCAAGTGGGTGGTAATTCATCCGATCAAAATCTAAAGAATCCACTTGAAGATCTTGGTAATTCAGAAATTGTTCCGCAACAACAATTTGTTGAAGATCTTGTTCCTCCTGAGAAAACTGAATCTCAAACTGAAAGACTTGACAATTTGCACCTAAATAGGGGGAAAGATCCGTTATCCTCATCCAAAGTTTTACTCAATTGGATATACACGCAATACGTGGATATTGTTACAAACCTTTTGGAAGATTTGAAAGAGAACCATACACTAGTAGAAAAAAGCTCATATGATGGGGTTTTTCATAAGGGCATATGTCGCGGAATAAACCCTATCATATGGGACTGTAACAAAAAATAAAAATGACTATCTGATGAGGTTATAACCCCATCATATAGTTGAAACTATATGAAGCGGTTATAGATTAAAACCCCATCATATAAGTACTAGTATATGAAGCGGTTTTTCAGAAAATACTGTCATATAAATATGCACACATGATGGGATTTTGTGGAAAACCCCTTCATATACTTCTAACTTTATGATGCGGTTATCAAAAAAACCCTATCATATACTACAATTTTTTTTAATTAAAAAAATAATAATTGTAATAATATTATAGGTTTATACATATAACAATAGTAACAATAATAGTAATAACTACTATATATTATAGTTATTACTTTTCTATTATTATTACTATTGTTATATATTTAAAACTATAATATTATTACAAATAATTTACTATAACTAAGTAATAATAACGAATGACAATAAAAGTTCAATTAGTAAATAGTAACACAATCGAATTTAATAATGAGTATATACAAGTATATACTTTGTATATTTGATCCAACACGAATAATGAAATAAAAACGAAAATAATAAAAGAACTATTGGTCGACCAAAATAAGGGGCTTCCTTGGGATGCGGGCACACCGTGTAGGGAGGCAATGCAGCTACAGCCGTAGGCATCAGTAGTAGAGGGGCAGTAGCAGCAAACAGCAGTAGAGGGGCAAAGCAGAGCACCCAACGAGCCTTGGGAAACTTGTAAAACAGTAAGGCAGGAGCAGCAATAGCACTTTTAACTCAACAATTCACAACTAATAACCATTATCAACAACAGGTTATTTAACAGGGTCACCGGCAACTAGCTGAGAAGTTGTGGTAGGATTAGCAGACAGTTTAGTGAAGACCTTTTTCACTTGTTCCATAACATCTTCATGCTTAACAGATCCCGAACCAGAAATCACCTGACAAAAGGATCAAAATGAAACCACTCATACCTAAACCAAAATCCAGCATAAAGAGCTTCCACAAACTTAAAGACCATTGTCATGAAGGAAAAATGTATCAAGGGAAGAAAACCGATACCATTCTATGGGCGGCATAGTGAGAAGTGATGTAGCCTTGCATATTCGCTTTAGTAATCGATTTCATTACATTCACAGGTCAAACAATTCCTTTACCTAGTGGAGTGTGGTGGAAAGCAGTAGCAGGTAATTGATCCATTATGACATGGTCGCCTATCGCAAGCATTTGGAAGGGGTGTGGAATCAACAATACATTAGATATCAAAGCACTATCATCAATAAAGAGATGAATCTAAATAAACAGTGGAGACTGAACAGATATTACAGATCCAAAATCAACAAATGGTGAAGTTGAGTAATACATTAGACATCAAAGCAGTAGTAGTAGAAGACATTATGGATTTTGAACCCAAAATTTTTTCAAATCTGTGTTAGAATCGTATATATTGATAATAATCAAACAACCAAATTGACTGCCAATAAGTTGAGAATTGAAATATCAGAGGCTCAATATAGATATACAATCATTAAAAGCCACCTCTCAAATCAACAAATTCATAATCGAATCCAAAATGGCAAAATCCCATAATTCATAATAAAATCAGCGATTAATATAAAACAAATCACGTAATACTAATACTTGTATGTTAGAATGGTGATGATGATGAGAAATAAACCTAATCATTTCATCAACGATTAATACAAAACAAATCACATAATAATAATTATATGTTAGAATGATGATGATGAGAAAAAAACCTAATCTTTTTCAGCGAGAATGGTATCCCTAACTTTCTGAATATTCTCGTTAGTAACATCAAAATTCTGCAAGAATTGGCCAAAAACAACTACAGGTTAATTAATACCGAGTTGAACATTGAACCCTAACCAAAGGTACTTTAATTCAATAACTCATTGCATACAGAGTACAGAAAAAAAAAGTAATCAGTAAATAGTAGCTTTGACTAATAAACTTGTGTTAACTATGTCTATGCATATGATTTTATGAATATACACAACAAGGTTTGCTACCTTCAGCCTTTAGTTCTGGGGTATACTATGCTTATGATTCAATCACGTAAATTTACAGAACTACGCCGTATACGGTAATAACTAATAACTAGAGCAAGGTTAAATTAAGACCACTTAGAAGAGAAACAATGTATAGCTTGTCGCTTTTAAGCCACGCTTAGTCCTTCTTACCTTTATTCTTCCACCCTAATAATACTTGTTTAGTCTAGATTACCTTTTGACATTTAATAAAGAACCAAAAATTATTCAATACAGGCTCGTTGCACAAGAATACAAAATTCATGAGCTGATTCGAATCAAAAAAACATAAGAATGAGAAATCAGGGAAGATCCATCTCATGAGATGACCCTCATCTTGGTCCGTTCAAATAAAAAGCAACAATAATATACACAACACGCAAGAACAATTTGTTAGGGATCCAAAGGAAGTAGAAACTATAACAAGTTCTCATTAGAATAAGGTTGAGCAACTTGCCTTTTATGATTTGCCTCTGAATAAGGTTGAGTAAGTTGACTCAAGGGAGCCAGGATCACATCTCAAAATGCTGGAAGCTTCTTCCGCAAGACCAGCACATCCTAGAAGGTCGATTAGACAACCATAATTCACACAGGATCAAAATTCTTCATCTAAATTATTCTTCAATTTTATATAAACTTAAATTAGTGAATTTTTATATAAACTTAAATTAGTGAACTCCCAAAGGAAAAATTCCAAAAAATCATAAAAATTGCATAATTCTCAATTTTATTATTGAAGCACTAATTTTATTCTTCATCTGAATTAGTGATTAGTGGATATAACATACATTCTGATATAAAAATCATAAGACATGAATCATTTAAATTGCAATATACTTCTTCAAAAATCATCAAAATTGCATAATACTTCATCAAAATTATTAGAATTTTAGAGTACTTCAATAATATGGGAGATAAAACTAGATTCAATAAGAAAACAAGAATAAGAATTACTAGTCACGAGAACAACTAGATTTCTAAAAAAGAGCACTAACCGACGTTGGTGAGAGCAACGGCAATGGCGAGCAACCACGAGCAGCGGCAGTGGCAAGCAACCGCAAGCAGCGGCGTCATCAAGAAACGGCGAACAACGACTATGTATGTATGTATATATATATATATATATATATATATATATATATATATATATATATATATATATATATATATATATATATATATATATATATATGAGAAGGTCGACGACGATTAACGGTTCAGCAGCGAAGAGAGTGAGGATGTGCGAAAGGAATAAGAGATGAGGCGAGCATCAACGGTCAAAGTGGTGTAGTGGTACGGTGTGAGGGGATGAGATGCGATGTAGTCGGCATCTCAGTTAGGGTTTTGAAAAACGTGAGTGATAGTTGCGACGGAGTAAAGTGATTAAGGAAAGAGTAAGAGCGGCGATAGTACTGTCGAAAATCCTAGGGACGAATCACCCTTGGGTTATCCTAGAATAAACAATATAAAGGGAGATAATGTCCCTCAGACCTTTCAGACAGTATCAACGAGTATTCCTCTTCGAGATTCCAATGTAGGGAATAGGAGCCAAAGGAGAGAGGCAGGCCCTAGGTTAGGCTATGAGTTAGGTTATAGCCATGGTGATCCTGGACCTTCTTCTTCTGTTCCTTTGACTTCTTATTCAATTCCATTGACTTCGTCATTGGGAAATGTTCAACCCTCGAGAACAACCCCTTGTTTAGGGGTGAACGGTTATAGGACTGAAGGTGTATTCCTCACTAACGGCGGTTTTCAAACTGCAACCAAAGGATATGTACCTCCAACTTCATATATATCTTGTTGCTCCTGAACCACCACAAACTGCTTACATTCCACAAATTGGGACCCAGGGTTATCAACATTAGGCTTATTCCAACCAAATGCATCCTCTTGAAAATAAACGTTGGGGGCAGGGTTATATGTGCAGGGTAATTTCTATGGTGGACCTCAGGCGATGGGAACACAAACCTTTTGTAATACTAGTGGTTTCTAACCTGGAGTTAGATATTGCCAAAAACCTTATGGGGAGACACAGTATCCTTCTTATTACCAGGATAACCAATATCCTAATGGCAACGATAAGAACTTCCCTGCTCATATGGGAAAGGCTCATCATGAACCTCTCCTAAGGCAAGTGGAGGAGATGATCCAAAGGGCCATGGGGCACAATGCCGATTTTCCAAGGAGAGGGACTTGTAATCCTTATCTTGAATGGATTGCTAGGATGTATCCTTTTCCTAGAGGGTTCAAAGAACTTGAATTCTCTCCCTTATTCTCTAGCGATGGATCAATATCTACTGAAGAACATTTGATCAGGTTTAACTGGCAATGTAGGGAAGCAACAGATAGTTAGTGATTATCTCAAGTTGAGATTGTTTTCCAATTCTCTCATTGGGACTGCATTCTCATAGTTTGCACATCTTCCGGTTACTTCTATACAAACTTCGAAGGATTTGCAAGGGCGATTTCTTCGTCATTTTACTAGAGTGAAAGTTGGGGTTTCCATTGGAGATTTAGCCTAGATAGCCCAGGAAAAAGGAGAGCTTGTGGAGGATTACAATGCTAGGTTTAAGAGAGCTAAGATCATATGTCATCTTAACCTACCAGAGTTGGAGTTTATTTCTATAGTCATGAAAGGGTTGTCCTTTCCTTTTAGGAAGAAATTTGAGGGTCAACATTTTCCTGATTTTTGTGGCTCTAGCTTGCATTGTGGTTGCATATGAAGGATGTTTGGCTGAAGAATAAAAAAGAAAACATAAATATTATGCCAACTATGCCAATTGCAAAGAAGAGTGCCAAGATTAGGATGATGACCAGGTGGATGTGAGAATGGCCGAATTTGTCCAGGGTCCACCATTCAAGTGTCCCCAATTAGTGAACAAAAAGTCTTCACAAAAGAATTTCAATTATGATCAATGGAGAGAGTACACATTTGATGTCAAAAAATGTGCCGAAATCTATGATTTGCTTCTAAAGTTTAAGAAGATTAAACTAGTGGGTAGACATAAGGATAGAGATCCAACGAAATAAAAGGAAAAGTTTATTGTAAATGGCATGATGCTTTTACGCATAAGACTAACGATTGTGTAAGTTTCGGGAATAGGAGACAGGATGAAATCGACAAAGGAAATATTAATTTCCTGAGAAGAGTGCAAATACTTGTGAAATTGATTCTAAATTCTTATTAGAATTATAACAATATGAGATGGACTATAATATGGTTGGTACTGATACTAATGCTATTTCTCGTATTGGCTTGCAAGAGATTTCTAATGTAGCTATTGCCGCGAAATTATATGAATGTGTTGTGAATGAAGGAATTCAAATCACTCTAAAATGCCATGAGCAACACTATGACAACCTTAACATGTCCAAGTGGTATTTTCAGTGCCGCGCACTCAACTCATCAGTGTAAGTCTTTCAAAGGCTTCATAAAAAAAATGATGAAGACAGATGGGTTAACAATCTCAAAGCAAGAATACCAAGCGTTGGATCTTGCTAATTTTCAACCTAGAGACAAGAAAGCTGAGAATGATGAGGCGTAACTCGTCAATGTTACTTCTCATGTTGATCATGATGGAGATGGTAGTTTGAAGGCTCAGACATATACGGTGGTAGTTCACAAGTTTCCCCTGCATACAAAGGTAGTGGAAGGCCTGAAAAAGTTACGTTTCTCTATGTGTCCTTCTTGTGCGGACATGTTACATTATGAGCTAGTAAGGACTGAAGTTATCACTAACAACACAAGTTGGGTGCCTAGACATCAAAAGTCTCAATTTGACTTAAAGTGGTCCAACTTAAGAGCAAGATCGAGATGGTGCCGAGTTGAGACCAAGGTGTTAGGAGGTAAAAACAAGACAAAGGGATAACAATCCAAGCGCTGACAAAGGACAAGATGATGATTTGGCTCTTGCTAAAGTGAAGAGAAGAGTTAGGAAGAAGGCTAGGTTGATCCGAGAAGGAGCTACCAGCCAATTATAAGCAAATGTAGTTCATGTGGATGAGGAGGCCTTGCAAAAGGGAATGCTTAAGGTCGTCTCTGTTGAGGAGCCTCATTTGAAGAGTGAAAGAACCTGGAGAGGGAATTCAATAAAGGGAATCCCGATCGGCCTTTAAGGTGTTGTTAGTTGCTGAAGGTGGGACAAGAATAAAACACTTAAAATCTAACTCTACTAAGTAGGTAGTATAGCTTAGTAAGGGGTCGAATCCTCGGAGCAGCAAATATCGTGCTTAATACAATCTAATCAAGTCACAAGAGTTTTTTTTAGAATTTTCTTAAAAACTAAAAATCTACGACTAACAACTACTTACAAAGTAATACACGAGTGAATAGAACTAGCGATTAAAAAGCTATGAAAAGCACTATGGTCACTCTCGCACACCCTACGACACCGCCTACCCAATCCTGTCGTGGTCGTCGGGATCAAGAACTCGACAAGTCTTCACTATCCTAGTAGTCACTCTCGTGTACCACTAACATAGTATGAGAAGCAATATAAAGATGGCCAATCCTCACATCACTCATGAGGCACCTCGAAGGGTTAACAAGCAAGTCAATCAACTCTATTCAAGCCCACATTTCAATCAAGCCATCAAACAAAGCCAAGCATCCCCTCCCCTAGCTAAAAATCTAGGCTAGAAGAGGCAACATGGAAGAAACAACAAGGTAAAGCAAGAACTCAACTACTAGCATGAAACCAATATTTGCAATCAATTAAAAACCACAATCTGACATGAATCTACCAATATAAATGCAATAACGAGCAAGGAAATGAAGTAAAGAAGTTGATTAGCAAAGAAATGCAGAATTTTTCATTGAAATAGACCAATTATTGAAGGATTACAAGCTTTCTCTCTCTACTCCCTAATGGCGTTTCGATCTCTAGCCTACTAAAAGAAGATTGAGATAGACCAAGTATTGAAGGATTAATGGCGTTTCTCTCTCTAACCTAAACTCCAAAATTATAATGAGTGAATGAATGAGGTGATGTGTACTTAGAGAATAAGAAATGTACTACTTATACAATCACCCAAAATGGGAATTTTCGTGTCAAACCGTAAGTACAACCAACTAATGAAGCGTCCGCTCCAAGTGCCCAAGCGTCCGCTTCGTGCCAACAATGGTGAGATGCGTAATAATACCCAAGCGTCCGCTTAAAGAGATGATGCGTCCGCTCCATTGACTTGAGTGTCCACTGCACTCTAAATGTTAAAGCGGATGCCTAAATATCTCGGCGTTGCAAATCAAGGTCCTCCACGTTGCTAGCTCTAAACCTCAGAGAGCCCGCTCTAAGGAGGGGAGCATACGCTTCTTACCTTGGAGCGTCCACTAGTGGAAAAAAGGCTAAAAGCGTCTTCACAAAAGCTCCAGTTTTTTTAAAGCTTGGAGCTTTTATGTTATTCTATTTTTTATAATATAATAAAAGCTCCAGTTTTTTAAATAACTGGAGCTTTTAGTGACAAAAGCACCAGTGAAATAAAAACTGGAGCTTTTACTTGTATGACACATGAGCAATTAAACAACAAAGAAAAAAAAACAAAGGCATTCATTATTCCCCAATTCACGAATCACGACACCACCCCAAAACCCAAAACCCTTCATTCTCCAATTCACGCGGCTGCTCCAACGAACCACCGCCGCCGTTGCTGCTCCGACCAACGCCGCCGCCGCCGCTTCTGCTGCTCCAGCCACCACTGCTTCCCACCACTGCTCCAATCAATTCCCGAAATCCTTCAACCCTTCCAAGCCACCGCGACTGCTTCATTTGCTCCAACCACCGCCGCCGTTGTTGCTCTAACACCGCCGCTTCTTCTGCTCCAACCCCCTCCGTTGCTACACCCACGAACCACCTCCGTTGCTGCACCCACAACCGCCTTCAACGGGCCACAATCGCCGCGAATTTCAAGCTGGCGAGTGCTCCCTCCTCTGTGACCTCGACCCAACGCCGACGACCTGCCAAATCTCCTACGAATTCAGCCCCAAAACCAACGCCAACGACAAAGCAACCAACACCAACACAGGTTAGTTGTTTGAATTTCAATTTTGCAATTTTTTAAAATAAATTTGAGGTTGCATTGATACTTGATAGTTTGTAATTCCAGTTTGAGGTTGCATTGAATTTCAATTTTGCAATTGATTTCTTGCTTTAATTTGTATTGTTGGTATTCCTATCATTCTTGCTCTAATTCCTGTCATTCTTGCTTTAATTTGCCTCTGATTAATTAATCATCTGTTAGTATACTGTTATTATATGACATTGTGTACATACATTAGTCCTAGGTAACATGGCATTTCAATTAAATTATTGTAAAGATACTAAGAAGCATGATGAATGATGATTCTTTTATAGGACCTAGTAAAAAAAAGTGGATTTGAGGAAGAACAGTCAAATTCAACAATTATGGGCATTGTTTTAACAAATTAAAGCAAATCACACCCCTTTTTACAAAAACAAGATTGGTTCCCTCCTTTGATTATATGTCATGCAATAGAAGTTTCTGCATTACCTAGTGTCAGTCATTGTTGTGTGGTAAAGCATGATTTATTCATCTATATTTTCAATGCGAACCAACCACTAGGACGGTATATAGACTGCAACAAAGACTGATTTGTTCGTATCATTCAGCAAGAAGCTAGCAAACATATGAATATATAAACAGATTTCTGTTCATATCCTTTGGTTGTGAATTCTGAACGTAATTATAATCATACAGAATTTCAATTCAATGAATGAATGAAAATAGAACAGAAATAGCATGAATTACCTCATTAGTCAGCAGAAGATACATACAATCTGTTATGTAATGAATGAAATCGAAGATGAATGTGCCGTCATTTTTAATAATAAAAATCAAATCTTAATGATTGCCCTGGGATTCAGCAAAGAAAACAAAGAAGATGAAGTAATCATTTTGTTGGACTAACTGTCTAGATCTTATCTGTAGTGATAATACAGCACTTAATTCACATTTTGGTTCCACAACATACACACATACTGAAATTAATAATGCTAGGTTGTGTGCTATGAAAGCAAATCTAAACTATATGAATCACAACATTCTTTTCTCAACTCTTAAGCAAACCCTTTATCATCTGTTAGTAATATCGGTTTCAAATAAATTTGTAAATGACTGTAAATGAACTACTATATATCTATCTATCATTGGAAATTTGTAATTGATAATAATAGTACAATTGTCACATCCAAATGCTAAAGTTAAACAAGTATACTGTTATTATACTATAATATCTGTTTCAAATAAATTTGAAATGAAAAGATCCAATGCAACTATTAGTGATATAACAACTTTTGAACTAACTCCATGCAACGCCAAATCTGCCTATACATTTCTCACATGCAAATATGAAATATCTAATGCTTGCCTCCAATTTTGTACAACAACAATAATCATGCACGCATGCTCAGATCATCTCCCTCAGCAAAATACACTTATGTTATATATATATATATATATATATATTCCTCCCATAATAATCTTTCTAGCTTAATTGGTAACCATTTATATATCCTAATACTAAAAAAAAGGTAAAAATATCATTCTGAAATAATCTATATGAAAACAAAAGAGGAATTACAAAGGTGACTCGTGTATGAATAATGCATGTGAACATCAAAATGAGACTCATATGGATGAGGAGATGGATAATGATTATGAGCATGAGGTTGAAGGGGATGATGTTGACGTAGATTGTGTGGAAGAGATAATGGAGGGTGTCCAAGAGGATGAGATAAGCAAGCGTACTTTTGAGTCATTAATGCATGCTACCAAAACACCACTATATCCTGGTTGTGAAGAATTCACTCAACTTTCTGCTGTTTTAAAACTTTTCAACATTAAGGCTAAGAATAATTGGAGTGACACCAGTTTCACTTCTCTTTTAGAGCTACTAAGTGAAATGTTACCCAAGGGAAATGTACTTCCAAAGTCGAATTATTATGCGAAGAAGCTAATATGTCCATTCGGGTTAGGGTATCAGAAGATACATGCTTGTCCAAATGATTGTGTGTTATATCGTAATGAATATGAGAACTTGGATGAGTGTCCACGGTGTCACACATCGCGTTACAAGCGCAAAAGTTCTGTGGATTCAAAAGGGTCTCCTGCTAAAGTGTTGTGGTATCTCCCAATAATACCTAGACTTAGACGCTTGTTCTCGATCAAACAGGATGCCAAGAATCTAAGGTGGCATGCAAATGGTAGAAAGAAAGATGGTTTGCTCAAACATCCACCTGACTCCACTGATTGGAAGACTATCAATAGGTTTAAAACACCCCTTAAATGATTTATAGGAACAAGAATAGGCATATGGAAGTAAATTGACAAGTTTGAGCTTTTAGAGGATAAAATGGCTCCAAAACACTTTAAAAGTATGTACACATGTTAAATATGAGTAATAATTTACCAAAGGTTTGTTTTGTGTTGTAATAATTTACACTTGCCTTTGAATACATTTTCATGTGATCCTATCTTCCAGATTTTCAATTTATCAAGGGAGGATCCTTTGACTCAAGCGGAAATCATTGAAGTTCAAGACATGTTTGCTAATTTTTTCACCGACTATTGTCTTTGAAATGTTGTACATATGATATGGATACTCTATAATGTTTCGCGTGTAGTTATTATAAGCTACATTGTATTAGATGCATTTTTGCACTATTAAATTGTAACTTGATATAATATACATGTATTTTTTGGATTTTGATGAAATTGTATGCTTTTGGATGGCCTAAAGAGTATTTTGGTTGTTGTTGGATTGAAGATAAAAAAGTACAGGTGGCATACATTATTTGGATCTCAATTTGCACGGATATATATGAATTATTGATGGGCAGGGATATATTTGTTTCTTTTAAAAAAAAACATTAAAAGCATCAGGCTTTTTAAAAAACTGGAGCTTTTAATGCATTAAAAGCTCCAGTTTTTTAAAAAGCTTGGAGCTTTTAATGGATTAAAAGCACCAGTTTTTTCAAAAAACTGGAGCTTTTAACGCACTAAAAGCTCCAGTTTTATGAATAACTGGAGCTTTTAATCCCATTAAAAGCTCCAGTTATGCCTGGAGCTTTTATTATATCATTTAAAGTACCAGCTCCAAAAGTACCAGGGCAAAATTGGAGCTTTAAGTGGGAAAAAGCTTGGAGCTTTTGACCTTTTTTCCACTAGTGGTCCTCCTGTAACTCTCGACAATTGTGGCCAAAGAAGAGTATCTAGAAAGTCCTCTCCTCATGTTGGAGCGTCCGCTTCAAACGGTAGACTTCTTCACTAGCAACAAATCCTTGCTCCCATCTTCCTCACTTCGATCTAGGTCCTTCTAATGCTTCCATCCTTCCTACTTGGACTCCGAACATGGATAAATGGATTCCACACTTGTAATTAAGTAGGAAAGGAAATGAAAACGGGGCTTGATACATCGTCAATAGACAACAATGCTAGAAAACCCCGAAAATAAGGGAAAATCTCATAAAATGTAGAAGCTAAGGACAAGACTCATGTTTAGCCAATTAAGCCCAAAAGGTCCCAAAACGAATATAAGACTAGCCATGATAAGGGTGAAATGAGAAGGAAAAGTGGCTCAAAAATCCAGTAGTCAAACTCCCCCCCCAACTAGTCCTTTGCTCGTCCTGAGGCAAATTACTTCATTACTTCCTAAGAACTAACTAACAAACGAGAAACTTTACTCGAAATCAAAGACACACAAGGCAATAAGTCTATACACTAATACTCAATTGTCGCAGGAATCACGGTTACTTTTAGGAACAAGTAACAAACGCTTTAAACCCGAATGTCGCCAAAGAGGACGAGGTAGTTCTCGGGAGGGTTTCCTATGAGTTTGATTCACAACTCAAGTACCTTTGTCAAGGCAATCCATTCTTCAAAATATGCATGCAAGACATGAACTAGTGCAATGAGGACACCAAGACGGTAATGGACCATTAACTCCAATCAAGTAAGGAATCGAGTAAGTTTCCATCCCTTGAAGGGACTTCATGAGATAGTGGGCATTTGAGGGCCCATTCACTCCATGTCTATTCATCACTCGCTCCTCACCAAAGGAACCCTCCCCAATCTCAAGCTCCCTAACCAAGAGGCATCTCAAAGCCTTAGCCGAGGCTCACGGAATAAGAGATCATATGTAGCTCGTGAAACACACACTCTACTCTTAAGGGATTGTGGTGGTAGATCCTAAGCAAAGCATGACTTGAAACACACACTCCACTCTTAATGAACTCACCCAAATTTCCACTTTCACTTTAAAACTTTCCCCCCAACTTACTCAAAGCTTTACACTTTACAACACACTTTATTTATGTCAAAACTAAGACTTTTTTTAAAAAAATATTTTTATTTTATTTTACTTTTTTATTTTTTTAATTACAATACACTTAAGTAAGTGGGTTCACTAATGCCCATCTTGAAACTTATTTCGCTTCCGACCATCCCAACTATATACAATGAAATTGACACTTACAAATCCCAAGTCATGCCTTACTATAATTAAGGGTGAAAGCAGAAAATTAAGGCTTAAGGCTTGTAATGGAATTTAGAAAGGAATGGGAAACTCGAGGGGTTTCAAAATGCGTAAATCTCTACAAAAAAAAAGGTGTTTAGCGACGGAAGGAATCTGTCCCTAAATAGACATAATCCATCGTTGATTGTGTTTAGGGAAGGATACATACAATACGTTTCTAAAACTCTCATCGCTAATTCAATTTAGGGACGAATTTACATAATCCGTCCCTAATTTAGCGACGGATTAAATATCCGTTTCTAACACTTTACAAAAAATTTAGGGACGGATTTACATTTCCGTCTCTAAATATAGGGAAGGATTTACATTTTCGTCTCTAAATTTAGGGATGGAAATATGGACCGTCCCTAAATTTAGGGACAGATAAAAAGAATTCGTCGCTATTGTATTCGAAAAAAATTAAAAGAGGAATATTAGGAACAGATGTAAGACATATCTGTCGCTGATTGTCTTTTTTAAAATAAAAAATGCAACAATTGAAGTTGCTGATTTCAGTAACCAAACCATTACATCTAAACGAATGACTATGCATATGATTTTATGAATATACACAACAAGGTTTGCTACCTTCAGCCTTTAGTTCTGGGGTATACTATGCTTATGATTCCATCACGTAAATTTACAGAACTACGCCGTATACGGTAATAACTAATAACCAGAGCAAGGTTAACTTAAGACCACTTAGAAGAGAAACAATGTATAGCTTGTCGCTTTTAAGCCACGCTTAGTCCTTCTTACCTTTATTCTTCCACCCTAATAATACTTGTTTAGTCTAGATTACCTTTTGACATTTAATAATGAACCAAAAATAATTCAATACAGGCTCGTTGCACAAGAATACAAAATTCATGAGCTGATTCGAATCAAAAAAACATAAGAATGAGAAATCAGGGAAGATCCATCTTATGCGATGACCCTCATCTTGGTCCGTTCAAATAAAAAGCAACAATAATATACACAACACGCAAGAACAATTTGTTTAGGGATCCAAAGGAAGTAGAAACTATAGCAAGTTCTCATTAGAATAAGGTTGAGCAACTTGCCTTTTATGATTTGCCTCTGAATAAGGTTGAGTAAGTTGACTCAAGGGAGCCAGGATCACATCTCAAAATGCTGGAAGCTTCTTCCGCAAGACCAGCACATCCTAGAAGGTCGATTAGACAACCATAATTCACACAGGATCAAAATTCTTCATCTAAATTATTCTTCAATTTTATATAAACTTAAATTAGTGAATTTTTATATAAACTTAAATTAGTGAACTCCCAAAGGAAAAATTCCTAAAAATCATAAAAATTGCATAATTCTCAATTTTATTATTGAAGCACTAATTTTATTCTTCATCTGAATTAGTGATTAGTGGATACAACATCCATTTTGATATAAAAATCATAAGACATGAATCATTTAGATTGCAATATACTTCTTCAAAAATCATCAAAATTGCATTATACTTCATCAAAATTATTAGAATTTTAGAGTACTTCAATAATATGGGAGATAAAACTAGATTCAATAAGAAAACAAGAATAAGAATTCCTAGTCACGACAACAACTAGATTTCTTAAAAAGAGCACTAACCAACGTTGGTGACAGCAGCGGCAATGGCGAGCAACCATGAGCAGCGGTAGTGGCAAGCAACCGCATGTAGCGGCGTCATCAAGAAACGGCGAACAACGACTATATATATATATATATATATATATATATATATATATATATATATATATATATATATATATATATATATATATATATATATATATATATATATATATATATATATATATATATATATATATATGAGAAGGTCGACGACGATTAACGGTTCAGCGGCGAAGAGAGTGAGGATGTGCGAAAGGAATAAGAGATGAGGCGAGCATCGACGGTCAAAGTGGTGTAGTGGTACGGTGTGAGGGGATGAGATGCGATGTAGTCGGTATCTCAGTTAGCGTTTTGAAAAACGTGAGTGATAGTTGCGACGGAGTAAAGTGATTAAGGAAAGAGTAAGTGCGGCGATAGTATTGTCGAAAATCCTAGGGACGAACCACCCTTGGGTTATCCTAGAATAAACAATATAAAGGGAGATAATGTCCCTCAGACCTTTCAGACAGTATCAACGAGTAACCAAACCATTACATCTCAAATTTCATTAAAAAAATCTAATAATTACATCAAATAACTTGTGAAACAATTACAAGATTTGAAGTACATCAAATATACTCAACCAAAAAACAAATTACAAGCTACAATTACAAGCAAAAACATTTAAACAACATATAATTACAAGCATACTTCAAACCAATAGCAAAGCAACCCCAACATCAAAAAAAGCAGCAACATGAATCCAAAGCCATATCTGAGCCGAAAATCAAATCTGCACACTTAAAAACCAGGACAAAAAGAATTCAGGTCTGAACGAAAAACACAAAGAATTGAATAATACTTGAATAAAGAAAACGAAAAAAAGGGACTATGCTTAAACATTAATTCAACAAAAACGAAAATATAAATGGATTATACCTGACTTCAATGAATTTGTAAGATCTCGAATGCTACGAAAATTTGAGAACGAACTCCGAACAATTCTCGAAAATCTCAAAAAATTGAGAACAAAAATATGTTGAAAAAAACCCAGAAATATGGACGAAAAAATAAAAATCTAAAAAAAACCCAGAAATTTGAATACTTGAAATCGAAAAACTTTAATTTTGAAGAAAAAAATATTGAATGAAAATGTGAGGGAAATGGATTTGAGAGCTAGAGACAAGAGGAAAATGTGAGGAAGTATATTTGAGAGCTTGAAAAAATATCTAGGAGTGAGATTACAGAATGAAGATAAGCTAAGGTTTATGAATTGAATGAGTGGAAGACAACTAACATGTATATGTACTTCCTTTGGGCCTTATGGGCTTTGTAAATATAAAGACATATATTGTATATTAGAGATGGATTACAAAAATCCCTCTCTAGATGTAGGGACGGATAATAAAATTCGTCCCTAAATATAACTCACTTTTTTTTAGCATTTTTTGAATCAAATTAGGAACCGAATTTTCAATCCGTCCCTAATTTTTTTTAGTGATGGATTATGATTTTTCCGTCCCTAAATTAGGGACGGATGTATTTCAGTATCTAATATTTCGTTGCTATATGCCTATTTTTTTGTAGTGAAATGAAAACCAAAAAAACAAAAATTTAAAGTAAAATTATGTACCCTAGAAAACAAAAACAAACTAAGTCAAAAGAAAGCCTTCATCCTCTGCTAAAGTAGTTCGTCCTAGGCCTTGGCAAGTCGTGAGCTAAGATGGTTAAGACATGCAAAGTGCTAGTTCCCTCAACATTGTGTTTTGATTTTTGTGCTTAAGGGGCTCTAAGGGACGCACTCTCCTCACAAGGGCGATTTAAACTAGTGCCTCAAGGTAGGTTGCCTTCCTCAATCGGGCTACACCCGGCTTGGCAAAAAGGCTGACCACCGAGACCCAATTGAGCAATCAAATCTTAGCCAGGAATGCTACGTCTCATGCCCAATTCCCCCCATCAAGGAAGTCCGAACATCCAAACTCACGTCCCTAATCCTCTAGCTCAAAGCACCAAAAACAACACCGGATCAGGGATTGCCTTAGCAAGGCATAAGTATACACAATCCTCTCATGCTTAAACCACGGGGACAGYTGACCAACCACAAGTCCAAGCAAATATATACAACAACTATATACAAGACTAATATGGCTAAGGAGGGGAGTAGTAGAAAGATCTCACCATGGGGCTTCTACCAAATACCAACCAATACCTCGCACACCCTGACTCCAAATCTACAAGCTCGAGTACCTGCAAGATCATCAAAAAACTTCACAAGCCTATTAGTCACAAATGTGGGACGGTGGTCCAAAATTCGTCACAGCTATCAAAAAGCTAAGCCAAAGGACTGTGTCCGAAAGGGAGTCGATTTCGTCCCTTCATCCCCTTATATACACCATGGGGACATACTTAATAGACTAATTCCGAAACCTACCTAAGCTACTCTACACTAAAACTACCCACCAAAGATTTTTTTCYAAGAAAAGAGAAGAAGTTACAACAACAAACAACGACACTAAGGACCTCACACATACCTTCAAAGTGACCACCCAAATGTCCCTAGATGTAATCAATTCTATGGCTCACCCCCCCCCCCCAATTGGAATCTAACACCGTCCCGGTGAGGACTCAAAATAACCTAGCAAAGGGTAGGGGGAGGGACAAAAAGGAAAAAAAAAAAAGGGTGGTCACTCATCACCCTCCGACTCCTCGTCCTCCAAGGTGAAAGGAGTAGAGAATGTGACTGAAGGTGGCGGTTAAGCGTTGCGATAGAGACCTTGTGGGTCCCAATTGTACGCCAACTGGTGGGATCCCTATCATACGCCAATTGGTGGGTTCCCAGCTAGTGGTATATTTGGGAGGGAAACCGTAGTCCCAATGCCCCGACATGGRGTACGTGGGGTTCCCACGATAGTCACAGCATCCCATAGTCATAAGGGGGACGTTGAGGCGGARGGGTGRACAAGGTATTTAGCCCTTGCCAATACGGGTACGTGTGCCCTCACGGGGGATGGCATTGCCCCTTTCATCTAGTTGAACAGGATTTCAATTTGGGACGGGTCCCAACTAGGGCGGTTCATATACATAGTTCACGTAGGGGTCAATCCGGCCCTCATCCACCATATATGTATAATATTGTGCTCAAAATACCCCGAGATAAGTGGACAAGGGTCGGGATCATCCCGCCAAGGGATGTCATCAATCCTCAAATTAAGGAGTCCAAAATCCTCCTCAATATTAGAAGGGGCAAAAGACGTACCTTCTCTTCTAGTGGAGCGGGAAGATCGCTGTCGTTGTTGTTGTTGTTGCTGAAATGGAGGTTGGTGGGACCGGGGGGCTTGAGGATCATCAACCATAACYTGCTTTAACTGGCTTCTCCGCTCATCCTCAATAGACTTGGTGATATCCGAAGTATGCAACTCCTCCATGGGCACCCTCCAAGGATTGTTAATCCCTTGGGGCGACTGAGACATAAAGAAGGAGGGAATGCAACACCAAGGACACTTCTAGATCTTTCGTATATAAGTCTTCCTGGTTTGGCCCTTCTACATACAAATGAAGAACATGCTTTTGAGGGTGGCCTCATCTAAGCACGCATACCGCCTCACTGGGCGGTACTTAGGCAATTCCGCACCAAGGCWCATCCTATAGGAAATCCAAGTAATCATACCCCTAATGCAAATAGGCCACGTAGCTCGCCTATTGTTCCTCAAGTGCTCAAAACRTTTCATAAGAAGATAACCAAGGTTGGGCTCGTGCATAGGGTCATCCCCAAACACATTCTCCCCCTTGGTTGCAACACA
>SNQN01003318.1:40468-62581 GCA_008642245.1 Bassia scoparia | reverse complement strand
ATTGAGTTGCTTGAGTTTCTTACATTCATTGGCTATTGTGTTGATTGTAATGACTCCCTTAAGCTAGACTTTTAGCTCACTTCCAATTATCCTACCCTAACCTTAGCCCCATTACAAGTCTAAATTCTCTCTTGATAAACTGTCATTGTTCTTGTAGATGGATAACCTTCCAAGGTGTTGGTCGTGATCATTTCAGTCGCTTGTGGTTGAGTGCTATTGATACCTTTCAACACATGAGTGTTGTGAGATGGAGGGCTTTAGTATTTAGGCTACAACTTGATATGTCAGCTTTTATGCATATGTGGTGGTGACGTATGTTATTTTTGACCCACACTAAAGAGGAGTGCCACTAGTGAAAGTTCTTCCTTGTCCTTTCTCTTTGTAATGTGGCTTATTTGTTGATTATATGCATTTTGCATAAGCATTGAGCTTATTTGGTCTTGTCGGGAATGTCATTGAGTCTATCGATGTTGTTTTGCATTGGTAACATTGCTTTGTTGATCTTGGTTTGCTTGAGGACAGCAAGAGTTTGCTGGGAGTTTGATGTTTTTTTATTATTATTTTCCCCTCATCTCATGTCATTATGATGATTTTGCTCATAAGGCCTATGGTTGCTACTATCTCTGTGTTAGTTTTGTTAGTTTCAGGATCTTTCAATGCTTTTGATCGATTTTGGCTGATTGGGATCCTAGGGCTCGGAGTAGCCGCCTTGGGATCGCGCGATTGGTTTTGAATCGGACCAAACGATCGGTAATCCAACGATCGTTCAGATCCAACGATCGGTTCAAATCAAAACGATCGGTTGAGGTCGTTTCTTTTTGAGTCGGTTGTTTGATTTATTGAGGATGCAACTCTTGTAATTAGCAACTTAGATTTAACATTAAAATGCAGAGTATTAGGGGAAATCCTATTTTTGTAGGATATTTTTTATTCTCTATATTTTGATTCATTATTCAGTTCTCACATTAGAAGATTCCAATTACGTTTGTAACCCTAGTTTTGCTTTTCATAAATCACTTCATTTCCATTGCAATCAAATCTTTGTGGTACTTACTTTTTCTTAATTCGTTTTTATTTTTCATATTTATGCTTTTGATTATTGTTAGAATTGGTTAGGTTATTATTTGGAATCAATGTTTTTATTATGTTTTCTACATTAATCATTGTATCAATGCAATTTGGTGGTGTTTTATTTGAGCGAGTTGGGGATCTATAGCAGGTATGATGGTTTTATTTGTTGTGCAATTATGCTTGGTTTTTAATTAAATTCCTATTTATTTTCTCATGTTATTCAATTAGGTAGTGCCACTAATTGTGTAATTAATAGTCACGGTTTCTAATCAGCGATGAAACTTAATACAAATCATCATAGTAGAATGAACTTTTCTCAGTCGCGAATACGTTAGGAGTAGTTCTTGTTATTGGATTCTGAGTAAATCTCTGCGTTAATACATCCATGTTATTCAATAACTTTATCTGCAACTTAGTTTGATCAATTAGGCTTATAGTTAACCTACTCTATAATTCCTTTTACATATTAGCTTACCACCATCGCTCATCCTCTACATTTAGATTATGTCTTCACAAAACGCACGCTTCTTCATATGCTAGTTTACGATGCTTAAATTCAAATATATCGGATTTTGTTTCTACAGAGACGAACGTATTACCACTAAGCTGATGTAGTTTTTTGTATGTTTGATATGTGCGCGGCACCCGCAATGCCGTTTAATTTTTTTTTAAAGGTATACAATCTATATGCACACCAACCATTTTGAATAAAAAAGCCAGATGAATTTAAAAGATGTGCAGTAAATCTCAATAAAATTATCCAAATGAAGAAAAGTTAGACGTATAATGGAACACGGAGATAAATAATAAAAATATGCAACATAACTATCATTGAGCATAGTCCTTGAAAAACTTAAAAAGAAGAAAAGAAGTAGACAACGAGAAAAAACAACAACAAGGTATTGGTCCTTATCCATAGAAACTAGTGATGTATTATATATATAAGATTGAAGTTAAGGTAAAATATGTACTTTATTTAATATAAAAGTTCAACAAGAAGATTGTACCACTATGTTTGAAGAGTTTCTGGATATCCCCAAAGAAAACATGATAAAGATTTATCGATTACGGATCGCTATTTTAAAGACATAACTTCGCCGCTAATGAACACCCTACACCAACTTGGATATTAGTTACAAGCTCAAGTTAAATGAGTATCTAACGAGATTTTCATATTGAGTCGATCCAATAACCAAGTTTTTAAGTGCTTTGTTCAATGTCATAACTCAGATAGAAAATGCTTGTATTATTTTGCCAATTATTCATTACACACTAAAGATATACTCCATCACAATCTCAAAGTAAAGTAGTTTGTATATACACCCGATCAAAGTTGATGTTTATCATGCATTTCTGTCTCAAAGATGTGATTTATCGCGGACCATTGATATAATATTACACAACCATTATTTAAACGGGTTCGCTTACCTGCATATTGCAAAAAAATCACTTTCTTAGCATTTTGCAAATTTTTATGGTAAACATATTATATAAACCCTACAACTAAAATAATTATTCACTCTAGTTGTACTTAATAATCGCCAACATAATTAATTAACATCATCACCTTCATCAATCACTACCAAAACTACACCACAAACCCACCCTCACTTCCAAAAACACGACAAACCCCCATCGCAAGATTCGCACACCCTAGCATCGAGCAGACACAGCAAAAAAAGAAACGACAAGAAAACGAAAAAAGAAACACAACACCCCAACCCTAGTACTATCGACGTTATTCTCCCGCCTGATTTACGCCACCACATCTCTATTTATTCAATATCACATGAATCTTCAGCCCACACCACTTACTTTGGGTTTGAAATGTGCTTTACGTGCTGTATCTGAGCGTATGTCCATAATATCAAATATAAAATGAATCATCTATCACAATACGCAAGAAGCATTAACTCATAATATATTATCTCCAATATAAATATTCAACTCGATTAATTCCACTCCTATAGATGTCAATATAATTTGAAGTATTTTTTTACTAGAGATTAGTCCCAGAATGCTTGATGTACTCAGTAATTTTTATCAGTATTATAATTCTCTCTACAAACAATCTATGGATATGATTACAATAAGTTCGTTAGACGTGATTGTATCTCAATCATTTCTAAATTGAAGAACAATGTTGCGTGCAAGCCATATTAAAGTCACATGTGTAAATAATGTATAACCTTTAATTTATATACTAGTAGTTCTAGCCCGAGGCGTTCTACGTCATACTTTTCTTTTTTGTAATATTTATATTCTGTCCACGTACCAGATGGTATAAGACCAATTTAAATACAACACTATGCTTGATCCAAAATCAAGTGAGCGCTTTGTAAAGCTTCAATAATCGATACAATGTATACATAAGTCATGTGCTATAGTCTTATAAGGAATTTGATCACAACGAATGCCCGAGTACTTCTGGTTTCATATAAATGCTACTAACTAGTATCAGATCTTATAATTTTTAGTATATTGATAAAATCTTCCTATATTTGACACAATCATCTCAATAATTGAAATAAACCAAGCCATGAACTACAAGATAAAACCTATTTTACATGGAATCTCAATAACGACTTCTCCTAAACCTCATTCAACTCAACCAAGGAAGAAACAAATAAGGACCAATGACCGGATATATAGTGGACGCACCTACAGGGCTGGCTCCGATTGTATGTAATTAATATTTATATTATCAATCTCAATATCTCTAATACTACTCTCTATCCGATACATATCTCTATCCCCACACCAAATACACAACACAAAACTAACTCCTTTATCACACATAGACTTAAACTAAAATTATCACCACACAACCCTGAGCGAAAGTCCTAAATATCGCTGCATATTCTTACTTACAGTATTCTTGTACATTATCAGTCTTATTTTATTAACTCTTAATTCCTTTGCATAAATCAAACTATGGGTCAATCAACATCCAACTCTGAAAGCAAGCAGACTCATATATCTACCACACCCCTTCACGTCGACTACCAACCCTACTTGCTTCTATGTTGTCCAACATATATATCTAGTTGTTTATTTACTTAATGATTTTCATTTTTAAGAAATCTCATGAGAGATAATAGGGAAGGAATCAAATCATGTGCATATAAATAGCGGCGGTAATGTATTTCAGCTAACGTAGGGGATTATTACCCTAATATTCTGCGATAAGTCATATGGGTCAAAAGCCTGGACCACTAGGAACACATTGAATCGACCACCTAAAAAACACAAAAAATCGTGGGACAAATGTTGCTATACTGTTCATAAAAAAATTTCTTATCATGTGGACTCTTTAGTAACTCTTTTAGACAATGTTTTATGCCTCAAAAATCATTATCACATTGCTGCATTGCATTAATTTCTCTATCGAAAGATCCCAATTGGAATTACAAAATATCGAAACTTGGTTACACCATTGGGTTTGCCTCACTTATCCATCATTCTACCCCTCCGTAAATGATTCCGCACATTTCCACTTTATCCGTATATTTGATGAGAGATATTATCTTTAAATGATCAAATTAATCAAATATTTCACCACAATATAACTAATATCTCCTCATAATTCTTCGTTGTTAGAATTTTACTCATTAAACCTTGATCGAAATTTCTAGGTTAAATCTCTCTTCTTCAAAAATATCGTTAAACCCTCAACGAAATCTCTTTTGATTACTGATCGTTAATACTAGGTAATCTCTTTCATTAAAATATCGCGAAAAAGTCACTGTTGCGATATATTACGAGAAGTATTCTAACAATAAAGTTAAATATCTCTAACCAAATAAATATAGCCATGTAAATTCAAAAGAATGACTTTTTATTACTAAATTCTGAAATGACACAAAAAAATAAACTCGCCCATACCTTCACAAGTGCAAAGTCTACTTTCCAGTTGTCATTCGTTGGTGGTATGATGTAGGACACCTAAATGGTCTCCCCAAAATGAGTAATCGTGATCAATATACCGCGTCTACGCTTTGTTTCGACTGGACAATGCTTTGAATACGAAGATCGAATACGTGAGGTCGTACTCGAACTATGTGAGAAGGTCACTTACCAGCAAACATATTTTTCTTTCGATTTTCTCGACAACTCAAGTTTTCAAAAGTTCACTGCCGATTCTTACATTTTGTTTTCCTAATGTCTTCAATTTTCTAATCCGCCTATTTTTAAAATTAATTTTTATGATTCTATGATTTTCTATGGAAATTTTCAATGTTTACAATACGCCAATACGCAGAACCATACCGTGAGTACATTAGCAAATAGTTCCGCAAATTCGCTGGAACCTTCTGAACATTCTACCCTTGTTGAGAGACGGTTAGGTTGCGTCAATCAAGGGAATACTCATAAAACGGGGAAATTCAAAATATTCGAAGATTTTAGGGAAAACTATATCGAATCCATTGACGCACTAATAACGCAGATGATGACGGTATTACCGCGATCATGAGCTACCTAACGCTACATCGAGCGTATATACCGGCCCACCTTAACATACGAAGTCCCACCTATGAAGTGAAGAGAGTTCACTTGCGGCAATGGGATCTATCCGTCCCAGAATCTCGCTCATCACTGAGGTATACTACGCAAGGTTTTTGTGCTTAGTTTTCCTCGTGCCTTTAAATACCTTGCCTTGACTAGTCGGGACATCCTTCTACCTATCGCTTCACGACTTTCAATAACTTCCAGACATCAATCCCAGACAGTCCAATCTCTCTCTTCAAAAACACTCAAACATTCCGTCTTCAATTAAAAGCTCGATTCCCTCGATCACAGGAAATAAAGGTAATAATCTAGCTTATCACCAAAACATACTCTCATATCCTCTTTTTACTCGCCTTTGTCTCCTTTGAATATTGTTAATATTATTTTGAGTTTTAAATTCAATAACAAATGTAGAACTACTATTTAATACGTATCTTTACATATGTAGTTTTTATTCGTTCTATCAATCTCTTCCATGATCTTGGTATTACATTATTATTTGCTATTGTCAATACTACTGCGTTTGTTGTCTAAATAGCAATTCAATCGCAGGCGTTCTTTGATTTTAGATTACATTTGATTGCTTTCGTGACAAGGTGGGACACATACATTATTATGCTCAGCCTTGTTTTCATGATTTGTATATATTTTTTCGATCACTTGTTATTTTGTTAAACACAACGAATTTAATTCATTCACTTCATTCAGCTTAATCATGGAACGACGGTTTTCTATACCTCTTATTAACATTGCATACACAATGCAATGATCAGCTTGTCATAATATCGAAGTCTTAGTTTTTACATATGCACATCACCTAGTAAATTAGTGTGCTTTCAAGTCATCATAACTCTTTATTCATTGTTAATTTATGGAACTATGAGACCGAAATAGGGAGGCCGGCACATGCGAGCGAATATGAGTTAAATCGATTCCGACCATGTCACCGAACCCCTTGAGCCGCTCGGACTTTGTGGAGCCATCAGTTTGCCGGAGCAATACTCGGGCGATCCCAGTGATACTATTAGCCTGGCGATTCCTCCAAAATGGCAAACGTCCACCCCAACCATAGCATAGCGGTTCATGTGCTCAATTCCTACCTGAACTGAAGTACGGCTCCTAGGGGGCGCAGCTACCAGTTTTGGCATTTCACTGGGATAATCATTTGGTACCAGTGGAAGACTTGAAGTCTTTGATACGTCCATTTATCATATCATATGAATTTTTGCTTCTGACCTTCGAATAGGGTCACTTTCTAGGCACTATGTCTCAATAGGGTGTTCTAGTGCTTCGTCATTAAGGGATCTTATCTGGTTCAGTGGTATTGATATGGCTAATAATCCTATCGCCATGATCGCTATGCCTGTTACGGTCCGTGGTATAAGGGTATCTGCCATACATCACAATATGTGTGTTGAAATTGGACCCAGTCTACTTAGGTTACCTATCAAGTTACAAGCACGACCTATGTTCACTTAGTCCTGACCTTAAGTGATAATTGGTTTGTCTTCAATCACATGACTTGTTAAATTGTGACTCTCTTTCAGTTCCATTTTCTACCTCCGTAATATCATGGTTCAAGACATGAATTTGACATCAATTAGGCCATTTCAAAACTCCTTCAACTCCCATTCGACTAGTCTATTAGTTCGATTCAATCCAAGTCTAATATGAGCTAGTTCAACCTTTTGACCTTAAATGATTAGGTCTGTTCAATTCAATTCAACCTTTAATCTGATTAGTTCAATTCCATTATCCAACCCATAAGTCCTTATCTGATTTAGTCGCTTCACCTTACTTCTAAAGACTTAAAAATGAACTTAGGATTGATATAGACTCAACCCTAGCCATTCAATTTCACTGGCTGTAGGTCTTAAGGTCTTAATTCTGAAATAGCTCTTAGGTTTAACTTTCTTCTCTAGCCTTAAATCAATTTAGTTAGCCATTCAGTCTACTTTCGAGTTTCAGTCCTTAAGTCCGACCTCACTGAGTTAGTTTTGTTCTTAAAGAGTTTCCGCTACGAACCACATTTATTGTTTCTCCTTATAAGTGTATTACTTGATTTCAGAAGTAGCAAACTCCAATTGTTCTGAGGGGCTAAGAGATACAACCAAACCACGCGCTCACTGATCCAAGACGCTTCAATGGCAGAACACATCCGAACAAACAGCCTCTTAACGCTTATCTAAAAAGCTCAGTCTGTATTCGCGCACTATGATGCCCCAAGATAACAGGAGAGATTGGAGCTTGAAAAGAAAGAGACCAAGAAAACTCTCTTGCAAGGAGAGAACGACGATGTAGACACCACGCCATCCTCAAAGACTAGACGGAAAAAGTCGGATCCAATTAGAGCGTATAGGTCAGAGAACACGTCGACAAATCTAGTTACCAAGGCCCTGCGTGTAGCTGATTCATGAACCATTAAGAGCGCGCTCTACAGAGTTCTTCATCACCTGATTTGCCCAATTCAGGGGCACTGAGAACCAGAGACCACGCTTGGCCCACATTTTCAAATTCTCATGCTCCGTAAAGGAGATGAGCAAAGATTTTCAGTCAGGTTTCCCTATTCTTTCACACCATCCATCCAGGCTGTCTCAGATCTGAATGTCAACCAGTCGAATGATATAGGATATATCATCCAAACAACGCATTCTAATGACCAAGCTAATTCCCAGCTCCTGTCCCAAGCAGAGTACTCGATGAAATAAGCTACACGCAACAGGTAGAGAGAAAATTCTCTCACTTTCTTATCGGATGAGGGACCGCTCAATGACCAATCACCAAGGAGATCAAGCCCGCGGGTCATGTCTCAAGTGACTTCAAGACCAAAGCTATCGAGACTCACTCCGTTTTCATACCATTGTTCATTATCTGCTCTACACGGTTTGGGCCATCCTAGTCGCAGAACTGTTCAACGCCCAGAAGTTAAGGTAACCTGTGGCTTTACAATAAGTGTCTCTTTTTCAACACTAATCAGTAGCCCACATTACCCATACAACTCTTCAACCATCGCTCTTTCAAACAAAGGCTCGGGACACAAGACGAATGATTTTTCACATTGTATGACTATGAGCACAAAGGCTAAGATATACTGCAAACAGGTGCACTTGTCCTGTAAGACCACTCAGACCTATCAGGTTGATAAGAATCCTAGGCTGGATCCCAATGCCCTACATTGAAGTTCACCAAGAAGAATCAACGCTACCTCTACTTAGATAGAGCTACTCGTTGTTTCGATAGTCATTACTTAAGCGACTGTTGAAAGTGTCTTCATTGCTGATTCAGCCTCTAGTACCGTCCACAAGTCATTGGTAGATGTCTTCATACATCGCGAAATCAGCTTGTTAGTTGGTTCAGACATGTCACTGACGATACCATGTTACCCCTGCCCATTAAAGTCTAGTTGGTCGTCATGTGTTATGAATCCGAGACGCTTTCATTTGTCTTAAATCGAGTCTCGGTCCTAGTCTAGCTATTCACATTCAGTTTGCCAATTTACAGTTCTCATTGTGAAGTCATGACTATTTTTAAGTCTATTATAGAATAGTTAAGCTTGTGTAGTTTCACCTTGTTTCTTTCCTTAATCATATTGTAGATTTATCATTATTGTTTGTTAGTTCAAAATAGATCTATTTTGTGCCAATATACTTGGCTAGTCTCTTTCAGCAGATTTCTTCCTATTGCACAGCATAAATGTTTCATCTAATGCTAGATTTTAATTTTTTGTCAATTTTGATTGAACAGACATAGTAGCCAGCCCCCACTGAGATAGTAGTAACCTTCTTTCCGCCCTCCAATAATACCCCGATTCCCTCCACTCTTGTCGATTTCAATGCAATCACGTAAACTCTTTTCACTTATTGATCGCACACATACAAAGTTCAGATAGCTATCTGTTCTTCCATCACCCACATACTAACTTACCTTATGGTACAACGTGCTAAATCGACACACGACATTGCAGCAAAGAGATTAGCAAAAAAAACAAGCATAAATGGCAGCGAAATGGCATGATAAATGTCAGAAATCAAATTTATAATCAATATCAGTGAACTTCAACAATTGGCCAAATCATTCACAAATCCAATCCAAGATTCAAAGCCAATCAAAAGCAAGTCTAAAAAGCAACTGACGCACGAGTGTTGTGTCTCTTAAATAAAACATCAGCCTTTTAATAAAGTCCCATAACCACGTAGGCTCACATAACGAACCACAAAGTCAGCACCTCTGCTAGCGAGTCGCATTGTTCAAGATCATCATTGTTTTGATCTACGAGTCTGATTCTTCCGATGATAGGCACGTCGAACCTTCGTATCCTAGCGGTATCCGAACGTACGCAATCCTCAATCTACTTATCACTAACCTCACATTTAACGCTTTTAATGTGATTATTGCCTGTTTTTAGTTATGCTAAAATTCGTTATGGTTGTTCCGCTCTTGAGTAGAAAGCAAAGCTCTACTATGAGACTCATACTGAACCCTAACCAACTTCTCAAAATTAGCAGCACATGCATACTCGCACATCTTTGACCTACCACAAATTTGACCCTTTTATTTCTCAAACCATAGCTTCATCTTTGGTCCCTTCAAGGATCATTGACTCAATCCCAAAGAAGTACAGCCACCTGACCTTTGGTCAGTATTTGCTTGTGAACTCATCCATACACTTGTCATCATTCCCTATTTGACTCTAAGCCGTAACCACGTTTCTCAAAGTCTCGTGGGGGCTCGTTGTCTCATGGCTCTTTACCAGTTGGGTTGGTCTCCTCGCCTATACGTGTTCAAGTCTTTTGTATCAAGAGAAATCCTGAAATCACTTTTGACCCTTGTCTCTTTCATCAAATATGTCCCCAAGTTAAGTCAGTCACGTCCAAACGTCACCTTCTCTAAGCTCTTTCAAATGACACTCTCAATTGCCGTTAGTTATGATTCTAGTATCTCCCTTCTACTTAGAACCAGACTTAGGACAAGCAACTTTCAAAGAACTCTCTCAATATGTTTGAACAGACTAGACAAGCACTTTCAACTCTCAATTTCTTGTCTAGGAATCAACTAACAAACATTTCAAATTCTAGATCAGACTCGAACAGACTCCTTCAAAGACACCAATCATGTCTAGATCAACCTAAGCCATTTCAAAACTCTCTCAATCATGTCTGCCAACCTGACAGCCACTTTCCAGCCTCTTCAAATCTTGTCTAGATCGCCTAACAAGACACTCTTAAATCATGTCTAGAATCGACTAACAGACTCCTTCAAGCCACTCTCAATCTTTAGAATCGACCTAGCAAGCCACTTTCAAGACCGCTCAATATGCTTTGAACCGACTAGACAAGCCCTCAAAGATTCTCTCAAATCTTGTCCGAATAACCTACAAGACTTTTCAAATCATGTCTAGCATCAACCTGACAAGACTCATTCAATCATGTCAGCATCAGGACCTAACACCCTTTCAGATTCAAGACTCTTTCAATATCGTTTAAACCGACCTAACAAGCCTTCCAATTCACAGACTCTTTGACTCTGCCCCTCTTCAAATCGAGTCACAAGTTACAGTCAACATGTGCTCAAATTGCGCAGGACATAAACGAACCGTCGTCACCAAGTGTCCTATCTATTAGGGCGATTTTTAAATCAATAGCTCATTTCTCGAAGCATAGACGCGCCTGCATCTCTCCTAGCTGAACGGAATTGAGCCAGTTAAGATCGAACATACAAGCACATCAACCGCCATGGGACAGCGGCTAAGTAAAACTTTAACCTTGTTTTGTTAGTTACGGAGAAAAGGCTAATCAGTAGACGAAGTCTTGAGTTGCTCTCGCCGATGATACTTTGACTTTCGTCTTCGAAAACTATGTCTTTCAGACTCATCAGTGGGCTCTGTAGACACCTGAAAATGGCTCCCCAAATGGTAATCCGTATGAAAATATACGCGTCTCGCGTTTGTTTCGATCGGGAAAGATGCTTTGAACTCACGAATTGAAATAGTGGGTACTACTCGGAACAGGTTGGCAAAAGGCACTTACAGCAAACTATTTTCTTTCGATTTTTCGATAATCAAGGTTCAAACAGTTACCTGGCCATTCTCTACTTTTTGTTTCCATTCATGTGCTCACATTTTCTGAATCGCCCATATTTTTTATTATTTGTTCTATGATTTTCTTGACTTTTGCATGTTTAAATACGCAGAATAAAAAAATAATGAGTATTAGAAATACTCGAAATACGTGGACCTTCCTTAGAACATTTCTAGAAACTCCTTGCTTGGGGCAAGGTGTCTGGTGCTCGATCAAGAAATCACAATAAAAATCGAGGAATCAATAATTTCAATTTGGAGAATATTACATCATGAGGTATATCCAGATGATGGTTATCGCTCAACCATTACATACAATTGCCAACCCTATGAAGTAGGGCGTATATCGCTGAGGATGACGTATATACGATCCATGAGCATATACTATGCTCATCCTGAGGTATTTACGCGGTTTTTGTGCTTCTTTTGCTTCGCCATAATAATCTCTGCCTTGCTCATCGGGACACTGGATTCGCTTTCACGACTTTCTCAATACACTAACAACCAATTCCCGCACGTCACTCTCTCTCTCAACATCAAACACTCGTTTTCAATTAAAGCATCGATTCGTTTCACTCACAGCGAATAGGTATAATCTGAGATTACTCACAAAAACTTTTTCACTCTTTTTTTATTCCTTTTGTTCTCTTAATTTGATTAATCATTATTTGAGTTTTAATTCAATTTACACATGTAAAACTCTTTTTAATCGGTCATTAATATGTAGGATTTCTTCTTGTTTTCATGTTTCTGTTTTTGTTGTTATTATTATACATATTTTTATTGTCAAACAACGCGAGTTGTTTCTCAATCAGCAATTCAACGAAAGCGATTCCTTGTTTTTTAGTCTAACATTTGATGTTTGCAGTGACAGGTGAGGGCGGCCCTACAATTTTTGCTCAAGCTGACTTTGTTCATTGTCTTGTTTATATATATTTCGATCACACTGGTATATTGTTTAAATCAGACCGGAATTTAATACTTTGTACATTAAGTACAGATATCATGAGAACGGTTTTCGAGGACCTTATTACATTGACTACAATCAACTGAATGCTGTCTTGAAGTTGTATATAGCAATACCTTAGTTAATTAGTGTGCTTTCAAGTTCAATTCAATAGCTCTTCTGATTCAATTTTCTGATTTATGAACTAACAATGATCCGAGTTAGAGCGCTACATCGGGCGCCTTGGTTACAGATCTGATTCGTCCATGTCCGAACCACACTTTGGTACTGGACTATTTTGGCACAAGTTTGCGCACATGTTTCGGGCGTCCGTGAATAACCTATATAGGCACGGTGGCGATCCCCTCAATTCGACAACACACCCCAACGCATTCACATGCGGATTCCATGGCTCAATTCCATGACACTGAAGCTGAGGTCACGCCCCTCCTAAGGCGGGGCGCAGCCCTACAATGTGTATTTATTTTTTCTCGAAAAAAAAAATCTAAAACACTGATATTGGTTGAGATTGAATGAGAAATAATAATTTGATAGTGATTTATAAAGGTTTTAAAATTTAACCGTTTGATATACGGGTTTCGATTCTCTAGAGTTGAACTCTATAGAGTTTAACAAATCTAAACCCTTCATAAAAGATCAAAGAGGAGTAATAAAGAGCTGATCAATGGCCCGGCCCGAAACAATGGGTTTTGGACAAAATCATTGGGCCCGAAAATGGGCTTTGGTCCAATGAAGCAGGCCCGATTTATTTTTGAACGGGCTTTGGTCATGTGTTTAAGCCCGAGGCCCAACCCGGTCCGAAAGAAAAGAAGAAGAACGGAAAGAATCTGACATACTGTAAAAGTGTAAAACTCAAAAGTCAAAAGCAAAAAACACAACGAGGAAGTAGATGCTCATACCAGTTATGAGTATAGCGCGGGTCAAAGTTGGTCAACACAATATAAATTAGAGGATAATGTTACAATGTTTTGAGACAATGTTTGGTATATAGTTGAAAAATGTTAGAACCTTTATTGGGAAATTCCAAATGATACCACTGAATTTTGGTAATTTCCAAATGATACCACTCTTTTTTAAATTATCCAAATAATAACATTGTATTTAGGAGTAATTCCAAACTATAGCATTCCCATTTTAAAAAATAATGGTACCATTTGTCCAAATGATTCATTGTATTTAGGAGTTGATACCAATTTTCTTAAATAATGGTATCATTTAGAAATCACCAAAACTCGATGGTATCGTTTGGAATTTCCCTGATTTATTTCTAAACAATGTTAGGTTTCAATGATTTTTTTTTTACCAAATGAACAGTAATGTACAATAATAAACAGTATCTAAACAGTTCCAAACAGTAGTGCGATAGATCTAACGCATCGCTAGATTTATCATTTCTCAAAACACAACCCCTTTGTTACTCTTCTAATGCCACTGTACTACCAACCTCCTCTTTTCTTTTTCTTCTTCTTCTTCTTCTTGTTTTTATATTTTAAAAAAAAATTCATATCAATTATCAATTCACTCATTTAACTAAAAATTTAACAAATTCATCCCCATTCTTGATTTTTTTGCACATGAATTCTTCTTTCCTTCTTGACTTCTCTAATTAAGGTATGTTAATTTTCTTTTTTTGGGTTTTGTTTCAAGATTTGTATTTTGTAACTTCATAATTTGGTTAATTGACTAATTTTGATAAATTTTTTAACTTTGTAGATGATTAATAGACTATATTGTTGCAAATAAATGATGAGTTCTACTGTTGTAGGTTGTTTTTAGTTTATTTATGTATAATTATTTATTCTGATTTTTGTGTTCTTATATTGTTATAATTTTTTTGTTTATTTTATATGTATGAAATACTTTTTTTTTTGAAATAATATGTATGAAGTATGGACTAAGTATGAAACTATGAATGTTTCTTTATACATTATGTATGAATTATTTTGTAAATATGCAACAAATTAATAACATTTTTAAGAAAAACATCATTCCCGAAAAGCCCGTATAGGCCCTAAAGGGCGGGCTTTGGTCAGGTTGTGTAGGCCTGAATTCAAGCCCGGCCCAAAGAAAAGGCTCAAATTTACCACCAAGTTCGACCCGACCCATGATCAGGTCTAAGCTGTATGTAGTAATGTATGTAGTAACTAGTAAGGAATTGATTTTTTTTTTTTAATTACTACATAATGGGCCAAAGGAAATGATGGCCCTGGTGGTTGTGGTTGAGGGAGAATGAAGACGAAGGGTGGATGGGGTGAAAATAAGGGGAAAATGGGAAGAAAAGCAGAAAAAAAAGAATCACATGCGTATCACATGAGTTTAAGTGGACGGTCAACGCCGGAAAAAGTCATTTGGCAGTGGTCAACAAAAGGAGTAACATTTAGTGACTGTTCTGGACAAAGTTTATTTTTAGTGGTAGTTTTTTGCAAATGACCAAATTTTAGTAGCATTTCTGGACAAATATTCCTAATTCCTATTATTAAACGTCCACAGACAATAAAATTAATGTTCTATATTGATTAGTAGTTAAAGTCTAATTTTTTGTTAAAAGTGATGTAGTTTACTCACAAATAAAGCAGAGTTATAACAATTAAACAATATCCTTTAAAAAAGTAAATTTAAGACAATAACAAAAGGTGGTTGAGTTGGTAAGTTCATGTTTGTTTGCAAGTAAAATGTTATGTTTGAATCTTATTGTAAATAATTTTTTTAATTAAATAATTAAAGCGGAATCCTACATGGTAGTATTGCATATGTGGCACAAATCTGGCGAAAGCTCATGCTTGTTTGGTAGCTTACATGTTGCACCCACATTGTTTCGCATACCTTTTAATATATTTGTATAGATTTTTAGCTACCTTATATAACGACTCGGGGGCCATTTGTTAACTTTTGCATTAAATTTGTTTTTAAAAAAATATTTATCAAATATTTATATAATTATAATTTATAGTTATTAATAGAATTTTAGATAATTTTATCTAATTGTTTATTAATTTTTGCAACATGATAATGAATAATGTAAAAAATGGTGTTGTTGAATCATATTAATAATATGTTCCAAAGGTACATGTATAAAACAAATACAACACATGTGAATACCATGGATTTGATATTAACAAAGCAGGAAACCATCTCTTAGACTTCACTATTATCTCATCTCCACAACAATTGGACCAATGCCTGAAATATTGCACAAGAAGAAGAAAAACAACAACAGATATAACAAAATAGTGTGACCTATACTATAATTTTCTTTCATCACCTCCATTAATGATGATGATTTAGTTTTTTATTTTTTAAAAAAATATTTTTTGACACTTTCTTAGTCTAAAAAATTATTTTGGACTATTTTTCTTCCTTTTGTTTGTTTTGTCTGGTAACTCTCTTAAACACATAATGATGAAACTAGATCTTATGTTTTATTTCTTTATTTAGTTTCAATGGTTAATATTACTAGATATCGGGTTGAGATACTTGAATGTTATTTTAAATTTGACCCTAGTGATACTATGATGTGTTACTTTTTTTTATAATGTCAAAAGGAGAAAAATAATGGCAAAAGACAATACTTATCTGTCATATATTAACAATGTAATTACAACATACTGCATATTTAATATTTTAGTTCTAGTTGCATATTTTGGTTTAGTTTTAGTGCAATTTACATTTTTTACTTTAACGTGTTTTTTTTTATAATTATATTGGCTTCACTTTCATTTGCATCTTTCATATTTTGTTCTTTGTATAAATATTATTATGGTTACTTGGTTTGCATTTGGTTTGTCATCATAAAAAAAGGGAATATTGTTGACTCTATGTTTTGATGATGACATAATAAATTAAATAGACAATCATTTTAATCTTGTTTTAAGTGTGTTAAAATCATGATTAATTGTTGAAAAAATGTTGAAGAAGTATTTGACAAACAAGGAATTGAAACAAGTCTTGAGTAATGCAAATCAATCAAGTATCATTTTGTTATTGTTGGACCGCCGTCAAACGTTTACACACA
The DNA here is from genome assembly GCA_008642245.1 of Bassia scoparia. Classification (NCBI taxonomy): domain Eukaryota; kingdom Viridiplantae; phylum Streptophyta; class Magnoliopsida; order Caryophyllales; family Amaranthaceae; genus Bassia; species Bassia scoparia. The sequence continues at coordinate 45,946 of SNQN01003318.1, read as the reverse complement.
CACTAGTATGATATTGTCCGCTTTGGGCTGGCCAAGCCCTCACGGATTTATTTTTGGGCACATCCCAAAAGGCCTCATACTAGTGTGGTGAACTAACCATAATAAAGAGCTCTTTAACTCCCTATTTCTTCAATGTGGGACTTGGATTGTTTATCCTTAACAATCCTCCCCTCAAACCAAGGACCACATACTCATGGCATCCCCTCGAACGACAACCTCTATTCTGACCAAACTCAAACTCACCCCCATTTACTAGGGTGACAACCATCTTGCACCGCTAAACTTTCGATACAAGGACCACCAGATCACCAAATCACGAGGGCAAACAGGGACTTCCACACCACAGTAGCCTCCCTTACCCGAGACCGAACCAACGCCGTTTGGCTCCCGGCTCTGATACCACTTGTTGGGCCGCCGTCAAACGTTCACGCACACACTAGTATGATATTGTTCGCTTTGGGCCGGCCAAGCCCTCACAGCTTTATTTTTGGGCACATCCCAAAAGGCCTCATACTAGTGTGGTGAACTAACCATAATAAGGAGCTCTTTAATAGACCTGACAATTTCACCCTACTCCGATGGATATCCCATCCATTCGATCCGATTTCGCAAATGAAAATCCGAAAAATTGCGAATTTTAATTGGATAACGGGTGGATCAGGTGACGGGTCGGATGCGGGTGAAGATACATCCATCCGTCACCCGACCCATCCACCCAATCCATCCATTCGTTTACTTTGTACTAAAAAATATATATTTTATTAAAAATTCCTACATTTTTTTTTCTTTTACCCTTTGATTCCTACCCATTCAACATAGTAAATAATAGATATCTTGGTAATTTTATCTTGAAAATATTATATTATTGTGAAATTAGAGCTTAAATCCTTCAAGAATAGCGAAAAATTGTCCTATAAAAAATTAATGCGAAATCCATTAAAATCCGACCCACCCGATCCATCCATGGATAATGGATGGATCGGATGTGGATGATGGATAATTCGGGTGATGGATGGGTCGGGTGAAGGTTGGATGGTTAGCGGGTGGAGGCGGGTTGAGCTCCACCCGACCCACCTCCGATCCATTGTCAGGTGTACTTTTTAACTCCTTATTTCTTCAATGTGGGACTTGGATTGTTTATCCTTAACAATCACAAAAGATATATGGAGTACAAAATAATATGCGAGGATTGCCGAACAAGAAAGCCCAAAGGATATCGATATAATTGTGGAGTAATTTGAGTTGTGACTTGATTTATCGAGTCATTAGTTCATTTACGGAGTATATTTGACGAAGGAAGCATCCTCGTCGGGTGACTATAATACCCCGACCGGGTTTTGGGAAGCATGTTGACGCAGCAGCTCTAGGAGTGCCACACACCCGGTCGGGTGGACCCAAACCCAGGCGGATATGGGCAGCCCAGGGCGGGTATCCACAGACCCGGGTGGGGCAATTGTCGAGTGAAGGCAGCAGCGTTTTGGGAGCCCTCGCACCCGGGCGGGTCCGCTTCATTTGTTAGCTTTGCGTGAGTTGTGAATTGTGATACTACCATGTTTTGTCTTCATTGGGAATGGCAAATATCATGATATCATGATAATGTTCGTGCAGTATATCATGATATCTTTGATGACTATATATATATATATATATATATATATATATAGAGAGAGAGAGAGAGAGAGTTAAGTTCATATGAGAACCCATCTTAAGGTGAGAACTATGAGAACTTTAATCTCAACCTTCCATTTAAACCAAAAAATAATCATAACTATTCATTTTTTTTAATTTATTCTGCCTTATCCTTTCCCTATCTTCTCTCATTCGTCACACTTTCTCTCTCCTCCCTCATATCACGTAATTCCCTCTATCTCTCTTCTTACTCACACTTTCTCTCTTCTCCCCCGTACTAGTACAAATCACCACCACCACCATGGTTGCCACCACCACGCCTCGAACCACGATCTTCGTTGCACCACCAAACTTTGAACCCCTAGGCTCGAACCTAACCAGGCCACCACCGGCTCGCACCAGAACCACCAAATCTCAAGCCCTAATGACCACCTGATCTTTCGCCGCACCAGAACGCCGCCACCAACAACTTCCCCTACCCCCCGCCGCTGCAAGATCGATGCACCTAGCCCCTAACCCCCCCTCGCGCGCTGTGTTAGATCTCAGATCTCACTTGCGGTGGTAGTTAGCATTCGATTCGGTTGAGGACTTGAAGGTGGTGTTGCGTTGGGTTAGATTTGTTTGAGGTTGGTGGTTGGTTGTGCGAGTCAAGGGTGGGGGTGTTTAGTGCAGGTGAGGCTAGGTTCGTTGGGTCAAGAGTGAGGGTTTTTGGTGCGGGTGATGGTGGTTTGGCTGGTGAGGGTGTGGGTGTGGATATGGGGTGAGGGTGGTGGTGTGGTGGAGAGAGGTGTCGGGTGTGGGTGAGGGTGGCGGTGGTGCGTTGATAGGAGGGGTGTCGAGAGGTGTGGGTCGGGTTCGGCTCAGCGCGGATGTAGTGGTGTGTGGGTCGTTTGTGGGCTGGGCTTGGTGGTGGTTCAATAGTAGGAGAGAGAAAGTCATAAAAAGTGTAGAACATGAAGACCAAATCAGTAGAACACGAAGACTAAATCTATAGAACATGAAAATTATAATTGTAGAACATATAATCTAAAATTGTAGAACATGAATGCTAAAAATGTAGAACATAGACCCTAACTCTGTAGAACATGAACCCTAAATCTGTAGAACATGTGGTGTAAAAGTGTAGAACATAAAGTTCTCACCTAAGAGGAGTTCTCATGGGATCCTCACCCTATATATATATATACTAGTGTGTTCCACTTTATCATACTTGAAATTATTGATATAATACAATTAATCAATACATTTGTAATGTTTAGAAAAAATTACTTTATCAGCTTAAAGCAAAGAAACGAAATTTACAATACTAATATATGAGGATCATATATCAACAACTACAGACAAGCAGAATATAATTGAATTATTTTACATCAAATAGCTCAAACAGAGCTGCGCACCATTTAAGCTACTGAAAGCAACATCAAAATATTAATCAAAAATATAATTTATAATGAGGGTGAATCCCACCTTCAATTTAAATGTATGCAATAAAGGACATGCTTCAATCAAGCGAATCAAGGAAAAAGGGTAATCTTAAACAGAAATTGTAGATCATACACCATCATTACTTATTTGCACAAGCCAATAGCAATAGATAATGTAAGGTCTTCATCGAAGGATAACCACCACTACATAACTAATTCTATTGTATACAAGAGAAAGAAGACAGAGGAGAGTATATATAAGAAACAAGGAAACGAAGACTCGTTACCAACCTGATGTCCTTGAGCCAAGCACATCTTTTGTGGATCCATTCATTAATATCTCAAACATGACAGGAAGACACAGAAGAAAGGCTCAGATCTGTTGAGCAGCAAAAAAGACATTTGGCGTCGATATAGATAAATGCCAGAGAACCCAAGACTTCAGCTTCTATTCAGACTATGATAACACCCATAAGAGTCTTTTCCAACCATTTGATAACTCTGGTAGGCTAAATCCATCACAGCCCTGACTCCTGAGCCTCCTAATACTTCCAAATAGACTTGTACTTTGAGCTCTACTTGTAGCTTGCTTTACGTGGAGTAATGGAAATAGATGCAACTGTACAACACAATGCGATTTCAATAAGAGCAAGAAAACCATGTAAGTTCCAGAAGAAATCACAGGTGCTGATCATTCTGGAGACAACATCCAGCATACAAAAGACCGTGTTCTGCTTACCTTATTTTACTTATTCAAGTAAAAAAATAGTAGAGAGAAAGCACCTAGTAAGCATATATTTCATCAGTTTTGTATTTGCAAAGGATCACATAATCAAGTTCAAAAGTTCAACATAAGTGCTGTAGCCTAAGTAGCTAGCTTCTCTTTATTCTTTATCCAATATTCTACGCTTACTTTTCTCAAAAGCATTTCGTTATTTCAAAATTATTAACTTGTCACAAAAAGATGTTTCTTACATCCTCATTTATATTATTACCTTCTGACAGAAAGAAAAAATATGGTGAGGCAAAATATCAAAGGCAAAATTACAGTTTCATCGTTGTGTAAATGAAATAATATGATTAACAATTACCATCTGTTAAGGATTACATGTATATATTTCTACTTCGAAACCAAGCACACCAAGAATCATGTACACAGTAAACCAATGTGCATAGACTAATTAGTGATTAACAATGTGCATAATCTGAACAGTATTGCCAGCATAGTTACATACATCCCCCTAATCCCAAGCTGCAAAGCTCTCATACATTAAGCATCTTTCTGCTGTTTTGGATGGCAAACTACGGTACTAATGAAGAAGGACGATTCATTATTTGGCCAACGTGTGAAGGAATATTGGTCTCACTTTCAATATGCAGACCAGCCACACTAATCCAAAGTCAGTTGAAACATTAGTTTAATTTCAACTCATTAGTTAGTGAATTACATCTAAAACTTTCACTTATTGCAGCTTCACAGATGTCACAGTTTTGTTTGGTATTTTTCCCCTTTTGGAGCATTTGTAACCACAATTAAGAGCTCTGTAGTCTGTACTATAAGCAAGCTTGAAATCGTTTGATGTTTTATACTATTACCATTCTATTTCTCACAAAATAAAGGTCAAATAACAAAAGGGTTTGTGCTATTACAGGTTTTATACTAATTAAAATTCAAATATTATACATTTATACCACCCACAACACAAATTGAAGAAAATTTTCATTTGAACAGTAAAGGGTAGGAATAAAAATGAAGAAAAATCCTGAAAATAAGAGGAAATTTTCAATTTTAATTCAAAAAGGGTGATCAACCCCAAAATCGGAAACCCTAAATGAATCCCATAGGCTATATACCCAATTTGAATGAATTACCAAAATTCCCAATTTAAATCTTAACGCTAATTCGAACAAGGGAAAATCGGGAACATTTTAGCTATTCATAATTAATGAAACTAAGTTTGTCGAACAGCATAGAGGCATTCATGAATCAGGATTGTACCACATAAAATTGACATAATGGAGAAGAGTGGCTGTAATAGACATAATGCAACAAGTCAAACAACATAGAGGCAAACAAGAATCAGAATAGTACCATGAAGCTGTGCTTTGAGTGATCCTAAGGGCATGTATTCAAGAACAAGAAGACGCTGGCTGCCTTCAGCACAGTATCCAATCATATGTACAAGATTTGGGTCGCGCAGAAGAGAAAGCATGAGAATTTCCACTAAGAACTCCTTTTCACCTTGAAGACCTGTTGGATTCAGTCTTTTTACAGCAACAACCTGCCATCAATCGCATAAAGAATTCAGAAATTCAAACATTCCCCAAGTTGAAACAATACAATAATCAAACTGATATCCTTAATTCCCAACCTTATGTCAGCAGAATACCCATTACATAACAGGCTCAGAATCTCAATCAAAAT
>SNQN01003318.1:27238-39455 GCA_008642245.1 Bassia scoparia | reverse complement strand
TCATGTTTAATATGCTGTAGCAAATTGTTATAGTCAGATACTACTCTAATAGAAGCTAGTGATGATCTTTGGCAAGAATATTAGATGCTTGCATGTAATACTGAAGGAAACCATGGTGTTTGGTTTGAGTTTTAGTGATGTACCTTTGGTTTTGAAAAGATTTCTTAAATACAAGTTGTAATATTGGTAATTTTCTCCAGTGGATGTATTTACTCGCATGGGGAAGTACTATCTCTTGGGTGATCAAAAGCTACTTGTATTGTGCAATCTTCAATGATATCGACAGTATATACTATGTGTTTTGACTAGTAAAAAGAACTCAAGTTACAAGATTTATAGTCAAGTTTAATAAATAGCGTTTGTAATTATTGACTAGTATTTACAAAAACGTATAGTAATAGCGGTAAGCTAGAAATCGGAAAGTAATGGATGACAATCAGTCTTAGATTGCAGCCCATACAATCACAATTAAGGGACTTCACTTGAACGCCTAATAAGACGTTAGGTCTCAAGTTCGAACGAGGTTAAACCTCTTATTGATGATTGTGTGAACTATTTTAAAGAATCTAAGGTGAAGTTCTTATTTGTGACGGTATAAAGAAGGCGGTCTCTTTTGGATGTGTAAATGTCAACAATAGGCATGTATATCCTAACAATATAAAAGGGGGATGGGTGTTACTGTTCATATGAAAGTGCCAGAATCCTTACCCTGCCCTTTTCCAACAATTACGACCCATGCCACAACAGTCACAATTTCAGCAAATCCCTTTCCCGACTTCCTCCCACCATTTCCCCAATTCCAGCAAATCCCTTTCCCCTATTCCTCCAACCACTTACCCTGCATTTTCCACCATTTCCCCGACATTTTCGCCAACCGTTTTCGTCGTCGTTACGCCATTTTTTTCGCCACCGTTTCATGGTGGCCGCATGCGACCCATGGGACATCAAAAGGGTCTCAAGAGGTGGGGTTTTGGTCGCCATTTTTGAGGTGAGGGTAAGGTTGCGAGAATGCATCGATTCATGTTGGCCGCATGCACCATGGACGCAAGAAGTGTCTCAAGAGGTGGGTTTTTTTGTCGGCGTTGGTTGGGGATTTGAAGGGTCTCGAAGGTTTCAGCCGCATCGACATATGGATCTTCCTTCGTTTTCATTTTTTCCATAACAAGGTTCGATTTGATTTTAATTTTATGGTTTTTGGAATTAGGGTTAGAGTTTTCGATTTGATTGCTTGTTTGTTTACGATTTCTGGGTGGGTTTCAATTTCTGGGTTGATTTGAAGGAGGTGCTAAGATTTTTTGGTCATTCTAGGGTTTTGATTTTTATTGTTTGTTTGTTTTCGATTTGTGGGTGGGGTTCAATTTCTGGGTACAATTTTTCTATCAAAGAATTTTTTGATTACGAATTTTATGTGTTTGAAGTTTGTTGAGGTTGATTTCGTTGGATTTGTGGAATTTGTGGTGTCGGTGCTTGAGATTTGTGCGATTTTGTTGAATAATTCGCTTTTTGAACTTGCTGTGGATTTTATATTGAAGGGTTCTCTTGTCTTGCAGAAAAAGATGCAAGTGCAGATGTTGTAGTGATTAATAATGAGGAATTGAGAGAAATTGCAAAACAATGGTGAAATTTGTTGCTGCCATGGCAAAGGTCCAGGTTATGCAACACCTTTGGAAGCATCAGCTGGTACAGAATCTCTTATTTTGTCACTTGTTATACGGTATGATCTTTCAACAATCAAGACAAAAAAGATTCAATTTTTACTTTTATTTTTTTAATTTTTTACCCTTTTTCTCTTTTATTTAATGCTTAAATTGATGCTTTTGCTTATTTTTGCTAATTAATATTAGTTGATTAATTGGGAAATTGTGTTAACTTTGTTCTGTGTTGAGTGAGTTGATTTTATTGTTAGGTTTGGCTTTTTGGATGATACAACTCTTTTAGTGGACATGCCTTATTGCAAGGGCTTCTGCTTCCGCAGCGCTTCTAGCTCTTAGTTTAATGGAGAAACCAACAACCCAGGAACCATCAGCTCTTCTTAGAACACCACCCCCTGCAGAAAGATTTTTCTTGAATGCAGCATCCGTATTGAGTTTGTATCTACCCATTCTTGGAGGAATCCACATCCTAGCTTGATCTGGCACCTCAGCGACATTGTTGGAAGAATTATCGACCTGAAATGCATTAAAGGAATTGAAAACATCCACGTAGAACTTGTTATAAATGTGGTTAGGGTGGTAAATAACATTATTAAAAACAGCATTATTTCTTTCAGACCAAACAAATCAGGCAGTCGTACAAAAAATGGTTTTTCATCTATGATCATGTTTAAGGTTCAAAGAAAGCCATTCCTCCCAGGAGCAAGAAAAGAAGGTAGTCGAAGAAGGTGGATTAGGGTGAATTTTCCTAGCTAGAATTTTAGACCATAGGACTTGGGAAGTGTAACAATCCCTAAACAGGTGAAGATGGTCTTCTATGTCCATATTGCAACGAGAGCGGATAGGTGAAAAATTAGGAATAAATCTAGCTAAGACAGTACCAATAGGGAGGATTGAATGAACTACATTCCATATGAGCATTCTATACTGAAAGGGGGCATTAATCTTCCAAAGTTTCTTCCAAACCCAAGTGAGCATAAGAGGATTAAGAAGATGTTTAGTGGCCTAATGATAGCAAGACTTAATCGTGAATAGACCTTTTTTCGTTTCTCCCCATCTCCAAGTATCATCAAGAGTAGGATCCCTAGAAACGGGAATAGAATTTATCAAATCACAAATATCCTTAGGAATGWGATGAGCAATTTTTTCAAGATCCCAAACCCCATTATTAATAATATTACCAACTCTCCAATGACCTATACAATCGGGGATAGACCTACTGCAAATATTGATAAGAGGAGAATCTCCTACCCAATGATCGTACCATAAAGAAGTTCCCCAACCATTTCCTATAGTCCTTTGTAAACCAAAAAGAAGAAGATCCCTTCCTTTTAAAATGTCTTTCCAAAGAGGGGAGGATAAGGGGGAAGGGGAGGCAGTCAGAAAATTGCAAGACTTGAGGTGCCTAGCTAAGATTATTTTTACCCAAAGCTTCTTAGGATCATTCAAAGTTTTCCAAGCCAATTTGCCATGAAAGACAAACTCCAATCCTTTAATCTTCTCATTCCTAATCCTCCAATATTGATAGGTGGCAAACATATCCCACTTCATTCTAGGGATATAGTGAGATCTAATCACCTTATTCCAAAAAATTGCTATATATGTTTCCAAGCTCTAAGGAATATGATTTTACTAACATGAATCTAACTCTATTTTACTTGTTGTTCAATTGTGTTACTAAATAGATTTTTCTACGGAGTACAGTATCATAATCCACGAATTTCTTTCCAAATTTTGTAATCCTTACGACATTATTAAAATTTAAGTATTTTTTATGGCAAAGTCTTAGATGCATTGGTGTATAATAATTATTTTGCACGAGATTAAAGTGACCATTTTGGTTAATATAGTACCCTTTTGATCAATATAGTGACCCTAATTATTTATCAGTATATTGATGTTAAGTGAATAATGAGTCACTATATTGATGTAAGTGTCACTATATGGTTTGTGTATAATAATTATTGACAATTTGATGCATACAAGAACTTCTATTTTTTTTATATATAATTGTTTCGGAATTACTTCCTCAAATAAGCCATTTTGAATGTTAGTATTCTTTATATTATCCCGACTTTAAATATCTAATCAGATAAAAAATGGGATTAAGGCTTTAATTGATAAGAAGCCAGGGGTGTGTGTACCCATATAGAAGTGATTTGTGTCTAGAGATGAAATGGGTCCTGAACCCAACCCACCCATTTATAAGCGTCTGAGTTAGAAATTTTAGACCCATTGTTTGGGTCGGGTTTCGGTCAAAGAGGCATGTGTCGAGGTCGGGTCCAAAACATCAAACACTAAACCCTACCCATGGACCCATATGCTCTCACATGCTATTCCGCCCACCTTACATGCTCTCACGTGAAATTATGGGCAAAACCAAGACGGTCGTTGAACGACCAAAAATCGAGTATTCACGTTTTCGACCTCTCGCGGGTCCGTCAGCGAACAACTCTCATATTTGGTAGGAGTGCGTGAGGTCACATTGGTCTCGTGCAAATTTCACACCAAAACAAACCTTAGAAGGCAATGTTTCCAAAGAAATATATTGTCCCGCTACCTACGAGCGGAGAAATGACAGAACCTCGTCATTTTTTGAGATGACACTCGCAAATGAAAGGTGGAATATACGTCGACATAATTTTCTGGATTTTTGCCTATTTCCATATTTCACTTAAGCTACTTTGCATGACTTTCGAGGCGGTTTTACTGATGTCTTTCGGAGAGAAATAACATCAAAAATGGACTCCTGTGATTTTTTTTCCAATTATAATACATATTTTTTCAGTATTTTATCCAACTTTAAAAATTCAAATTTGTATGACTTAACTCTAAGTTGGGTGTTCACAGGGAAAGACAGTCATTAGTTTAACCCTTTATAGGGGAGTGGTTGTCCCATGGCGCCCCTATAAGGAGGGTGGTTATGTGGGTAAGGCACATACCCCAACAAGCCCAAGGCAAGGCATAGTAGGGCGAGTCGCACTTGTCTGATCAGTTGTCACTCTGGGATTTTCGAGTACCCCTTCTAGGCGTTGCCTCGTAGACCTACGTCTACGTCGAGTTTTTGATTGATGTCGCCTATGAGTTGTGTAGGTGTTGCGCTAGAGGATCGCTAGTTATACATGGTGATCAGGATGTCCGAGAACATTGTGTAAATAGTGCCCACTGTTTGGCCTGGTAACAGTGTGGGTTCCGGGACATGGTATGGTAAATCTTTGACCCAATCTCCCGCATGTAGCGGCTCTAACTACGTCTCATTGTAGTTCATAAATCATAATCATTCGATTTCAAAAACTTATCGATTTAATCTTAGAAAACACTAAAATAATAAGAGTTGATTTATAACCTGCATCGTACCCCTATCTAATGATTTACTGACATTCGAATTAATCAAATTATAGTGCCTAATCGTTCGTCCATGATAATTGATTTAATGTTGATTCAAATAAATTTGGTCTTTGATTAAGCAATAGGAAGAGTCATAGGGCAAAGTCCAAATAATATTGTAATAGAAATCAAATATAAATATACAAATCAACTTAATGTAATCGCTATCAAGAAATAAACAAAGCAAGATTAGAGTGTCAAAAGCTTTTGCTTCCAATTGAATTGCTTTATCTAAACAAGAAATGTTAGCATTGACAAGTATAAACAAACGTTGCGTAGTCGAAAGCGTTCAAAAAGAATGATTTACATGATTGAACAAGCAAGCAAAATATAATTTATTGTATTGTACATACGATTCAAAAGATGCCGACTAATTCGTGGATTTTGTTTGATTGAAAGAGATTTGATTGAATAGCCTCATATTTCTGTTATTAATCGCAAAGATCGACTCCAAAAGTTGCGACGAATTCGTGGACTTTTGATTTTTAAGTGTTTGTGGATTGAATTAAGAGAGAGACTTTTTGAGAGCTTTGAATTGCATTACGTATGATGAATTCGTTGCAGTTCGATTAAGCACCTGGAGCGATTTTTTATAGGTTGTTTAGGAATAGATTGGCAAAATAGCGATTTACATACGGAGGACACCGTATCAACGATCTGAGGACCTTTACAAGTTATCTTATTCATATATTAGGTATCTGGACCGTATATGATGAGTGACGTGCTCACGTCAGCGATACGTGTGTTATTCTCATTTTTATCTATTTTTGCTCAAGGGAATTAACTATCCTTGTTTTTGCATTCTATTGCCATTTGGAATTAACCTTTATCCATTTTTGGATAAACTGTGACGATATAATTTTTTTTTTTAGATTATTTCTTTTGGGAAAATCCAAATGTTTTTGTATTATCTACGAATTTTTGAAAATCATTTTTAATTGTAAAATCATAGAAATCAAAAATAATCTAAAATAGTGGTGAACTCAATAAAAATGAAGAGATAAATGAAAGTTGAAATTAGAGAAATTAAAATAAAATGTTCTAAAATCCTTCAAAATAAAGAAAAATGGCTAAAATAGAGAAAATAAATAAAATTAAAAATAAATAATTATTTCTGATCCTTTAATGGACTTTGGTGTATGGTTTCAAATCAAAATTATATTCTCTTTGCAAATGAGTGGATTATGGATTTTTGTCGCAACATCAAATCTATTTCGAAATGTCGTATTTTTCCTCATCGGCTTTCATTTGGGGTAGCACTTTTGCTGTCTACACCCCTATTCCATGCCGAGGGGAAGCCTGCCCGAGGATTTGTTCCACGTAAGAGCGGTGAAGGCATTAGTATTATCAGTGCTTGATGATTTGTGCCACGTAAGGGGCAAGGGAAGAGATGTGGAAAGGTGTTGAAGATCCCTTCTAATCAACTTGCACTATGTTAGACAACGAAAATTTGGTGATGAGACATCCCTCACCCCCCTTAAGATGTGGGGAAAGTTCTGGGTAAAATTGAGCTAGGTCACCGACACTTCAATTTTAGGGCAAAAAACGTGGATTATACATCAAGAAAATGAGGTATTAGGACTAATTTCTATCGAAATTGCTGAAAAGTCTGAGGTTTGTTCTCACAACCATATAACGATGCCACACAAAATTTGATGCTAAAACTAGGACATATAATGGGGTTTTGAAGGTCGCGAATGACCGAATTGACAAAACGTCGAAACGCTTGTAAGAGCCACAACACTCGTAATTATTGAGGCTGAAACTTGGTGAGGATGCATCCCTCATCACCCTTAAGGTGTGGGAGAAGTTCTGAGAAACATCGATTTTAGGGCGAAAAATGTGGATTACACATCACGAAAATGAGTTCTCCTCACCAATTTCACTTGAAATTGTCGAAAAGCCTAAAGTTGGTTCCAATAACCATATAACGATGACATGCAAAATTTGGGGCCAAAACTAGGACATATGATAGGGTTTTAAAGGCAACAATAAATCGAACTAACAAAACATCGAAACGCTCGTAGCAAACACAATACTCATCATTTGAGGCTGAAACTCAGTGAGTGGGCATGCTCAATAGTTGGGCAACCAACTCCAAAACTAAGCATGCCTAAAAGAGAGGAGAGAGGTGATTTGGGCAAGTAAGTAACCCAACACTGCATATGCTCTTATGGGTAAGTTGACTAGCTATAATTATTTTTAGGGAGGCTAAGGTTTTAGGGAACCCTCCCAACTTGTCGACAAATTTATACACGAAATTGTCTCAGAAAACTTTGCAATAGATAGTTTTAATGTATTATGATACTTTGAGCATTCCTAGCATTGTGCAATGTTGGGAAGGGTATAAAATAAAGTAAGTAAAATGTGAGATGAAGAATAGAGTAAATGGAGTGTGAAATTGAGATGAAGAGAGAACCTCGATTACAAGCCTACAACATCCTCTTCCTTTCCTTACTTTTGGTAAAGGAACCTCATTGTTATAGGTGGTAGTAGAGGATTTTCTTCCCCAAAATTATAGAGGCATAAAGGGTAAGGATAAGGATCCTCTTCTAACACCTACAACAATGAGGTTTCTCTACTAAGGGCAAAGAGAAAAAAGGAAAGATAACCTTATTGTAGATGCTCTTATAGCCTTGTTTTCAATCCTGAGAAAACAATTGAAAATTATATATATAAGATTAACATTTCATTATTAACAAATAAATGTGACTAGTGTCATGTCTTAGTGTCTTACTATTATATTTTATACTCCCCCGTTTTTTTAGATGTTCCACTTTTCTTTTTGGGTCGTTTTCAAATAGATGTTTCAAACCAATCTAAAAATAACCTTTTTACCTTTTACCTACTTTATTACTCTAACACTAGTATTTGATGCATGTGATGCGTGCTTGCATTATTTTTTAAAAAAAAATTTTACGTTATGGGGGAAATCATATTTATATATCATAGGTTGTAAACTACTATAAGCACGTGATGCGTGTGGTCAATTTTAAAATTAAGCAAGACTATTTATTAGAAAAGAATCTGTAATTGGGTTAGTTTCAAATTAACAATGGCGGTGGTTATTATAATCTTCAAATTTTCGATGCAATTTTTTTTCCTTCAATTGAATCTCCCGACAAAGATATTAAATGATTAATTACATTGTCATACAATAGTATTATTGAAATACGTAATAAATTAATAGAAATTTAATTCAATATGATTTTCAAAATAATTTGTAATGATTAACTATTCATGTGAAAAAAATTAGTATATGGTATTAATGTATTTATATTTGAATTACTAATTATTAACTTTTTCCAAAATAATTTGCAATGTTTAAGTGATTCAATGGAATAAATTAGTCAATTGTAATTAATGTATTTTTATTTGAATGTATTTACATCAATTAATTAAACTTTCTTTTATTTATTTAGTACGAAAAGTACAAAAAAATAGAATTTATATTTTTTAATTAAGGACAATTAAGTATTTTACATCATTAAGGGTATTTATGTCTTTTAATAGGGGGACACCATTGCTCCCCCCTTTGGCTATACTCCTCCATTTCTTTTTACTTGCACCATTTCCTTTTGGGAGTCAAAGTTAGTAAACTTGACCAATTTTTTTGGCAAATTTATAATGTATAATATAGTCAAGTGAGATGTTGTTAGATTCGTCCTAATGTATAGTTTATTATATCAAATTTTTATAATTTCTAAACAATACAATTTAAGTTATTAGTAGTCAAAGTTGTGTCTTGAAGACTGTGCAAAATGGAATGATGCAAGTAAAGAAACGGAGGGAGTATAATAGAGATTAATGTTACTCATTTCTAAAGTCAACTTTCATTATTTTACTCAATCTATTCACCCAAATTATTATTTCCCATAAAATTTCATTACACATTTACTTTTTTACTTAACTTATTCACCTTTTTACCAACTTACTCAACTATTTTATTCAACTCAATCAACTCTTAAAAACCGTTCCAAAATGGTATGAAACATCTAAAAAAACGGTGGGAGTAGTATTTTATTTAAATTTGCGTTGAACGTTTTAGCTTGTTTTCGTGAGTTAAGATGTAAGTATGATCATTTACAATAGTTGTAATTCAAAGTACATCAAGTACATCTTTTTCATTCACAAGATCGACCAAATCAATCGAAATTTTAGTCCCATATTAGGATTGACTTCATGAACCAAAATTTGACTATTCTATGTAGTCATCAATAAATTTTCCTCCATCCTTATTACAAGTGAGACCTGTTCTTTTGTTTTTTTCAATCTCCAATTGTTTCATATATTTCCTAACTCTCTCCAATCAAGTCCTTTCGATCTCTATGTATCTCATTTGATGACATCTCCATGCATGATTTCACTTTTCATACCTTTCGTTAAACATGGATTGGAAGAAATAAATGTTAATTTTAGTTTTCAAACCGAATTCCTAAATGCTGCTACTTGTATAACTTAATAATTTAGATGAACAGAGTGCGAGCGAGGGTAGCTCAAGTGATTAAAGTTTCTTTCCCGATTCGGAGGTCTTGAAATCGATTTCATCTTCACCATATTCACCCATATGTAGGGAAAAAAATTATATGAACAAATTGGTCCCAAATATGATCTTGCACTGAGCATGATGACATCAACCAAAGTGTAACATCAAATCAATCATTAAAAAGCGAGATAAGAGGTTGCATATGACATATTGACATGGACTTCTTCTTTGTCATTGGTTTACTTGTGTACAAACAAACCATAAAAATCAACTTTCAAAACATGATTTTGCAAAATATGAAAATGTCTCTTAGCTATTTGTTGGCTTTTAAGTTGTTAACACTTCATTCATTATGAAAAAAAAAAAAAAAAAAGAAAGGCAAGTTGCGAAATTTCAACTGATGTAGTTTGGGGTGTTTTGTTGTTAGCTTTTGGAAGGTTATATGACTTTGAATGCTAAGAATTATTATTATTATTTTCATTATTAGGGCTTTGAAGTTTGGCCCCACATAATCTGATGGCATTTGGGCGGGTTGGTGCGCGGCCCTATTGTTGGAATGTGAAAATGTGAAAGTGGGCAGGTTTCTGGTTTTTGGGCTTTGGAATTTTTGTCATTTAATACTTGTAATGTTGGGGTTAAACATTGGCTAATTGACAAAATTATTGAGTTGATTACATCATAATTAACTTTGAAATTTGAAATCAAAAATAATAATAATAATTAAGTATGAATGCGAAAGTTTTGAAACTTGAAACTTGCTTTGAAAACTTATGAGATGGGGGAAAAGGTGGTGATGAATCCGTTTGTGTTTGTCTTATTCTCTCTAGGACTTAATCTTCACTTTTCTCTAATTGATTTAGTGAATTAATTCATTAATAAAGTACCTTTTAAATTCTTATTGAGACACAAATTTATGTTAAATGGACCTTTATAAGGTTTTTTTTTATTTCATACTCCGTATATATAACAAATATATAAAATTTTAGAGAAATTTGAAAACGTAAATGTCTTTGTATTGGTATTTCCATATATTAGTTGCAAGCTTAATCTTCGCGGAAGAAATGAGATTGTATCTTAGACAAATCTTGTAGGTTTGTTGAGCTACAAGGTTTCATGCTCCTCTTTTTTTTCCCTATTTTTTCCGCGGAAGTTTGCACGTGTACCTCGATAGCTAAGATCCTTCTCAGTTATATTTTTTTTCCATTCACAAGGTTCAATCCCGAGACATTGGTTAATTATGTAATTTGATGTTTTTAACCGCTCAAATCAACGCTGATGGTTTTTCAATATAATATTAAATTTCAAGCTACAACATTTTGTGGTTTGTGATTGTAGGTAGTTATATATCAAAAATGATGTTTGAAAAGTTGATGTGGCAAACAAAGCTACAAAGTTTCTACAGTATAAGAACTGGGAGAGAAATTCTAACCATCTAAGTTATTTATTACTCTCGTWTAAGTTTAGCGARATGACTTAATAAWATATGATGATCTATCGATCGAGATTTTGAAATTGTGTTGTATAGTTTGCCCTAGCTAGGAAACGTTCGTTCCAGCTGCCCAATTGTAGAACAGTTTTGTTCCAGAAGATGGTGAAGGGAAACTGATGCATTATTACGATGATGAGTCAACTTCGTATGTATGCCATAACTAAATTATTTCTCATCTTATATATGGACTTATTACACAGAAAAATGACTAGGCGAATTTGATAGATTGATTTGAAAATTGAATCTTCTTTTTACTGAAGAAATTGGTGGGGTAGTAAATAAACGACTAAAAGATCACAAATTGTATTTGTCTTCTCCAAAATGTACTCATTTTTAGACTTTTTTTTCCAACATTTGACACTAATTGAGTTGGTTAATGTTTGTAATTTGACTTAATGGAGTTGCAAAATTCATTTTGTAATTAGTATAAGCGCATGTTCTCTTACATACTTTTGAAATAATTCATATCAATTAAACCTTTTAAATTTAATAAAGAATAACTTTTCTTATCACCTGTATATGGTTCTATTTTACATTGGCTTATTGTGACATAGGTCTGTCTTATTCGTCTTATACGGACTTGTTTGAATTTTTATTAAATTATTTCAACACTTCAAACGTCATTACTTAAAAGATACGTATTACCATCAAATTTGTTTGAAAAAGAAGCTTAATTTTGATTATAAAAAACTATTAGTACTTAAAATAAGTAAAAATAATGTGAACATAATATACCCAATTTTCTAATATTGTAGTTCATCCACGTACTAAAGCATCTAATACACTAATTTAGTGGATAAAACGTTTAACTTGTCAAGAAAATCCGTTTAATTTAACCTAATTTTAGCATTATTTAATATGATCAACACGACCCAAAAGAACAATATTGAAATTTGTGTGTGACTACTAACTAGCATTTTATACTATACTGTATAAACTATATGAATTAAGCTTGCTCTAGTGTATGCATACCTATATTTTGAGAAATTACGTTTGAAATGTTTAAATCATATACGAAGTATACTAAAGACTCTTGCAAGAAATTAGTTTTAAGGATTATTAATAAGAAATTTGGTAACGTAGTTATAAGTCAAGAAAATCTAACTGCTCCCATTATTAGGATCATGATTCAAATCATTTGAATAACAAAATATTGTTGATTTAAAGAGATAACATACTAGCTTTCATATCATTTAGTTTTAA
>SNQN01003318.1:0-26497 GCA_008642245.1 Bassia scoparia | reverse complement strand
TAAATAAAAAAAAAATTGAGTAACTGGTGAAACTGAAAATAGAAGGAAGAAAGAAAGCCGACAAAACTCAAACAGAGTGGAAAAGAAGAAAGTCCCACTAGCAAACTCAAAGTAACGCACTCCGACCTCGTCCAGTTGTCCTCCGGCGGCAACCCCGACCACCGTCGCTTCTAGCTGCCGCTAGAGGCTGGTTCGTAGTCGATGTCCTTTTTCCGTCGTGAGTTGCGATGCTTCATTGCTTCTTTAGTTCTTTTAATTCGTGAGTTCTTTTATGCTTTCTTCTCCTTTTTTTTCAATTTTATTTAAATTTTAATAGATTATAAGTTAAATAGTGAATGTCTTAATTGTATATTTTAATTTGTATAATTTATTTATACTTCAAAATAAACCCTAAATCCCCCAATTTGTAATTTTGTTTGCATTGATTAAAACTTGGTTGATTTGTTTTCGAGAGTTAAATGTTGAATTGTGATTGATTACTTGATTTGTTTGTTTGTTTAATTGTTCAATTGTATATTGATCTATTATGTTGTTGGGTTGTATTGTTGTTCTGTTCACTTGTTGAAATGTTGACATTAGAATTGTAATGTTTTTTTTAATTTATTTAGGAAATATCGAGTAGTTGAAGTTCAAAAAGTAAAATTGTTGATACAAACTCAATCTTTGTGAATTCATGGTTAATAGAATGAAATCTCAAGCGTTTTGCAATTAAAATATTGATTCACACATTTTCTTGAAGTTCCCCTTCAGCTTGTTGGATTGTAACTTGTAAGACTTTTATATGCTATTTTGGTTGTAAGACATTAGTATTGTTACTTGCATTGTGAGACATTAAGTATTGTAAGATCGACTTTATAATGTTATTTAGATTTTAAGGTGTATTATTTAATTATTATTTTTTGAAATATCTATGCGAATACCAATTCCCGACCGATAAACCAAAATACCAGACGAACGAATTCGCACCCCCAGTTTGAAATTCCTGGGTCCCCACTGTGGATACATACATGATACATGCACTCATGGTATATATTCTAGATCAGAAGAAGTAAGATGTATGCATATGAACAAGATCTCACTATCACTAACCAATCTAGATTATTGAGTCCATCACAACGCACATGCATGCTTAATACGCGAATGAACATGTGACGCGACTTCAATACAAATTACATCATACAACTGGTTGTATCTAACTTATACGTTATAATCACACTCATTTTTTCTTCGTTAACAACATAATATACTTCGTATGTTCATTCGCAATTAAAAATGAAGAGAAGAAAATGAGTATAACAGTATTTAGGTAGATAAAACCGGTGGAACCATGCCCATGCTCCGAATTTGATGATAGATGATGTAAATCCTCGAAACTAACATATAGCTTACACAATACTACAATATAATCAGTGAGAAAAACACGAGTTAGTACGAAATGAAGAATTTTGATTTAGAACCATGTTTGTTGTCATTGCATGCGAAAGTATCAACGTACAAAAATTTGGATAACATCAATACAAGTATGACGTATTGCACACGTAAGTTAGTTTATCGGAATTTGATCGAGTAATAGTAGTATGCTTTGTAATTTATTTACGTATTTATTTTTTAAATGAAAACAAATACTGGTTTTTAAGAAGCAGATCATAGATATCATCACTCATCAGTAGCTAATCATGCATGATTAGTCTGTAAGTCAAACYTAAAAGGTTTAAAATTAGTCAAATAAGTCACGGGCTCAAGAGAGATAAGAATATTCCATGGTTCCGTAAAGTTCGTATATAGTGGATGCATATCAATTATTTTACATCATTAACATTAATTAATTTTTAAGCCATTATGTTCGTATTATAGTGGATGCATATCAATTAGTAAGATATTTTTTTGGAATTAAAGTGCTAATATATAACTATATTCCGCCTCATGTAATTGCGATAAAAAAAAAAAAGACAATACCAATGACCAATCAAATATACTACATACAAGTATTATATATATAAATACATATCTAACGCGAATAACGTATGGTTACATATACCCGTGATTATCTATTATCTACTACTAATAAACGTAGGTTAAAATATGAGTCTAAATAAAGAATACATATGTCGCGGACCTCGATGATCCAAACTGACATCTCTGTGGCGTCATATATGCAGCATGCTTTAATTTACTCCCCTGCGTAGGTAAATTTATTATACTAAATGATCTTTGATTTATGCAACTAGGGAGTACTTACTATATATATTCTTGTCGTTATACTTGTTTTGTTGATTTTATAGTTCTTAGTTATAGTAGTTCTAAGTTGTTTATTTAGTCGAACATAAGTTTAAATTTTGAATGTTAATATGCTTAATTAAACCCTGAGCCCCAGCAGCTTTTTATATATATATAGCATGCAGCTTGTTTTTAAGGTTGTTTGTGGCAAACACCTAATCGATCATACTAAATCTCCGAAAATTCTTTAATAGCCATATTTAAATAGATCACCAAAGTAAATGAAAGTCGAATAATAAATTTTAATTTGACCACTTGTTTATTTTACTCACAACTGTAATTTTGCACGCTTTTTACGAAAGAGATTTTAGGGGTAACGAGCAAATTAGCTAGGTAAAATAATTTAACACTAGATGATATAATCTCATATTTCTTGATTTGGTTTAAAATTATTTTATCTATTTGCCGTTTACATTCTTAAATCACATCCTTAAAAGCATGTCAAAAACAAAAGTTGTCAATAAAAGAAACAGAGAAAACATATGTTTAATACTCGTCTCGGATCGGCCTCTGCTCTATGTCAATTCATCTATGTACTTGATTCATTGGTCATTATTTACCCACTCTATATACTTGTACTAAAGAAGCGTTATTTTCACCATATTAAAACTGACTTATTTGACTCGTTTAAAACTAATTGGATATAATATACATGATGATTTGGACTTTTCAAACTTAACTGATCGAACCTAATATGAATTATCTAAATCTAAACATATTCATTCAATACCTTAAAGATATATATATATACTCAACTTTGAAAAACAATGAAACTCAATAAGTAATATCTTAAATTTAATGAGGAAATTTAATATGAGCACACGAACTATAGGTGTCATTGACCGGTGTTCCAAACTATCCACAAGATGTCGATCAACTGTTCAAGTATAAGTTAGTGGAATAATGTATGTGCTATATATTTAAATTTAAAATTTCATTTGATTAATTAATCATATACTTCGTTAAAAGATGGGAAATGTTCGAAAAAGACATTACGAGAAGCAAACATCCATGTCAATGCTTAAGAAAATAGTTTATGATCTCTATAATCTTGATAGTAGTACTAACTACTTTAGTAATATTGTTGTTATAAGAGATGTTCCCTTGATGGTAAAGACAAAACTAAATCCAAATTCAAGCCTATTATTGGTCGGTCTTTTATTTGATCACTATTACAAGCTTTGTAATTCATATAAGCCATAGTTAAGGGGTAAAAGCTGACACGACACGAAAAGCGGTTAGGTCTGAATTTTCGACAGAGCGAAAGCAAAATGGGTCGAACACGAAAAAAATGGGTTATGGTTCAGGTTGAAATTTTTGACACGAAAAGAAAAATTTCAAAAATTTAGGTCAAACTTTGTTTTTGTATCGTTTGTAATAGCCATTCGGACGATGCTTTTGATGACTTGTAATAGCCTAACGAACAAAGACTATGATGGTTGTGGTGTGTACTTAATACTTTGTAAGTTTGCATTATTAAAGTATTAATACTAGTTTATGTGCACGCGATGCGTGCTTAGACGTATAAAATTGTAATATTTCATTAAAAAATGATTATATAGAATGTATTAAATTAAAATGTTTTATAACTATTAAGCCGTGCAATTTATCTGAATTGTAATTAGTTTGTAAATAAATGTAACATGAAATTCAATATTTACCATATGTTTTTTCATTCAAATCCGGATATTATTTCATCTGATTTAGCTTTTGTACTAATTAAGTCACATAATAAATGAAATTTCGATTTTAAATCTCATAATAAGTAAAAGGGTAGTTTAGGCACTTCAATTCAAAAAAATTTAAAATTCATTAAGTTTATAAAGGTCATTTAAGAGGGGGTACACCATCTTCCTCCCCCCTTCCCTTATATAATAGAGATTGGTAGCTAAAAAAATTCAGGTCACAATAAGCTAAGGTTGACCCAAAAAAATCAGGTCATATTCGGGTCAAGCTAACCCGATTTTTGCAATTATATTTCGAAGCTAAAAAAAATCAGGTCAGATGGGTCATCGGGTCACCTGAAAAAAAGTCATGTCGGGTTAGGTTCGAAAAACCTGACCTAAAAATATCAGGCCGGGTTAGAGTTGGGATATTTCGACACGAAAAATATTCGTCACGAACACGAATCCGACACGACACGACCCATTTGCCATCCTTAACCATAGTGGAGGTCATCAAATAATGTTCGGATCAGACTGAGCTTATATACAAAGAAAATGTCCAAACCTATTATTATATTGCATTTTTGCTAGCCTTGTTCGAGCTTTGCATCAAAAAATGCAAAAATTTTAGACCTTCAAACCCTTGCAAATTAAAGGTGGACGGGAGCTAATAATGATCCCCTTCAAAAGTAAATTAAACCATATAGTCAATCCCGGAGATATATAGTACGTGTAAAAAGCATTGATTCATCTACGACATTCTATGGTTACAAAAAAGTTAAAAAAAAAAAAAAATCTAATGTGATAGAATAAGTATGATTTTATACAATTTTGCTAATGGGTTTCCTCAGACGTTATATAAATAATAAATATATCTCCTAAAATTTTATTAATTTTGAAATACATATCTAATTCATACAACAACTGGTGTAATAATTAATATTCATTTTCATTTTTATTTATTTTAACTAATATAGTCCGGGTCGCTAGCTAGCTTTAAGCCACATAAATTTTTCTACGTAAAGTATATGTATATTATATATGATGTATATATATCCACAACTAACTAGTCAAAAACAATAATTATGCTACTACTCCATATGTTCTATGAAGAAAGTGACATACACTATTTGGATTTAAAATATCTAAACTATTATAATAATGATAACAGGGTTTAAAAAGTAGCTTTCGATTGGAGATAGAGACAATTAAAATTACATTGATTAATACATGTGAGTGTATTGCAAATTTGCAAATGGTATAATGAATTCCACATAATGGTAGACCACCGCAATTAATTAAGAAAAATACCTCGTAGAAAATTTTCCAAAATGAAATAAAGTGAGAGTGTTAGGAATTTAATGGAACGTCCATATGAGGAAAGTCCTGAGAACCTCATAGAACAGAGTGATCAGTCATTATAGCAATACTTAAATCTCTATTATGTAGGAGTACATGTCATAGCTCGTGGTCCTTTGTGAGGAAAGATTTGAACAGTTGATTAACCCTACCTTTGACTTTGTGGTTAGAGTTCGAACCCCCATTACTCTTTATTGTAAATGTACCCGATCTTTAAGACTTATTCGCAACCAATAGCTCGTGTTGATTTTGGATACATGAGTATAATTATTTAATAATATATTTATATACATCTGAACGAAGTACAAAAACTCCATAACTAGTCACCATCAAGGCATCAACCTCCAATAAAATTATAATCAACCAACACAAAATGCTGCAAATTTTAATTTTGATGTGATGGAAGCCGCGCTAGGAAGATTATGACCAATAGCGGAATTAGTAGCTAATTATTCTCTTTTTTCTTTTTTTTAAAAAAAAAACTTCAAATAATCAAAAATAAAAATTCAAACCAGACATACTTTAAAAAATGGAAAATGCTTATTGACCGACAACCCTCTTGACATAATAATTACGTGTTAGAGATTTAACGGTTTTTGGGTCATTAAGGCATTGAGCTATTTTCTTAAAGGTGAAGGTACTTTTCATTTCGAATAAGAAAACTCGGGGTACCTGAGGAAATCTCAATAAATTATTATATGTGTAAAAAATTAAAAGAGATAATAACATACTCTGTATATTTTCCTTTCAAAAATGTACTTTATATATTACATGAACAATAATGATTAATCACTCCTCAAAAACATTACTCCTACTGTCTTCATGCTTGTTGCCTTTGATCTTCATTTTATTTTCCCAACTTCGAGATGCAACTTCAAATAAAAAAAATCTTGAACTTCATATAAAAAATTTAATTATTTGAAAAATAGAAATCAATTAGAATCAAACAAGATCACCATATGCATGCTATTTTTTTTGTCAAACATACTATTAAACTAAACGGAGTCAAATTAATATGTAAATAGGGTACAAAATCAAAACATTACATGCTATTGTAGATTAAGGATTATTATTGAAGGGGTTTTGAGTTTTCCCCCAAGATATTGCAAATAAGAATGAAATTACCACTATGTTTCGGTTTGGAAAGTATTCCCAACATACCGTCCACGTAGGATCGGTAGCAATTTATTTTTTTTTAAAAAAATTGGTAATTTGCTACTAAGTAGCGAGCTAAGTACTGAGGAAGTTGCTACTGGCAGTAGCGAATTGCTCTACACTTCACTACTATAGTAGATAATTCCTCTGGTATGGTACTTCGCTACTCCTAGTGGCGATTTTGCTCTTCAATAAAATGTATTCAATTCAAGCTCGGGCTAATTCGTCTTCGGCAATAACGAATTGTACCTGTAGTTCGCCTATCGCCAGTAGTGATTTACTGGGAAAATTCGTTATCGCCATAGCGAATTGTACCTATAATTTACTACTGATTAGAAGTTGGTTGATTTTTTTTTTTTTTTAAAAAATATCATCCTACGTGGACGACATAATGTCAAATACTTTTTCAACCGAAGCAAAATGAAAATTTGGAAAAGTTTGCATTTTGAGTTGAAAAAATGGATTTTGCCATTATTTAAGTTCTCATTATATTGATTATAAATTACCTACATGGCTATGAAAATTAGTCAACAGGAATGAAATTGTCCACTATCTATTATTTATCCATCATTGAATACATTTTGTAACACTGGATTGTGGCAGCTTATAAATATCAGTTAAAAAAAGCACAAAATATTTCCTATTTAACAAAGATCACCCATTACCACCCTCCTCTTACTCTTAGAAAAACTCAACTCTCTCTCATATATTCCAAAAAGGAGAAAGAGAACAAATTCAAGCTAAACTCTCAAGAATGTTCGGTTCCTCTTGCAAACTCAGGATCTTCCGAAGTCATTGACCATAAAATCCTGTCTTTACACACAAACACATCTTTCTTCATACTCCATTAATGGAGGCTGTTCAACACAGAAGAAGATTATGACTCGTTTTCTTCTCCTATAATTAAACAAAACAAACCCCATTATTTATCATCATCATCCTCTTCTTCTCTACTTCTTCATTGATGTATTGCAACCAAGATGCCCTAAAACATTTGCCAATGGTGAGAGAAAACTGCATTATTTCCGGAAACCCATTCCTCGCCGAAAATCACCGGAAAATACTCTCTTTTATCGCCGAGTGGGGTTTTCCGGCGGTCGGAAGGTCCTCCGGCGTCCCCTGCAACTCCCCTGTTTCCGCGAAACAGGGGAAGAAGAAGAGTAGGAAGAAAAGGAGAACAAAGTGCTGGAATTTGAAAAACGAGTGCCCTTTTGATGAACATGAAGAAAGCGAAACCCAAATCAATTCAGCTTCCTTCTTCCAATGAAACCGACATTGGCGATTGGTTCAGCAGCGATGATGAGAGAGAAGAGGATGAAACAGAGACAATGTTTCCCTGAAGTCCGTTTCCTTTTCTCAAGTCAATCTCATTCTCCTCCGACTCGGACCGGATGGCCCGGCACGGGCCCGAGTCCGAACCCGGACCGCCGACAGGAGGAGAGGCGAACCGGGTTCGAGGCTGAGGAAGGAGAGTGGGCCACAGAGGAGGAGAAGAGGTTGCGGCGACGGCGTTGGAAAGGAAGTGGGAGGACACTTTCGTTGTGAAGAGCTCGAGTGATCCTTACAATGATTTCAGGATCAATGGTGAAATGAAATTGAGAAGCAGATATTTGGGACGCAAGAATTGGAGCGCTTTTGAAGTGTTTTTTATCGCTTAATTCTCCTCATCATCAAGGTAATTGTGAGTTTTACTGAGATTTGGGATGTTCTTTTTTCTCATTTTTGTGATTATTCTCACCCCAAAAAAAAAAACAAAAAAAAGAAAAAAAGTGTTCTTTTATCCTTTTGAAATCATGAGTGAAGTTGTAGTGAGTAATGAAAATGACTGTATTGTACTACTAACTAATGTTAAGAATTATTATCATTATGACTATCTTAATCAATGAAGTTTCATCTATCATAGTTCATGCGTTTTCATTTGTACATTATGATCTAATTTAATCTGCAAAATTTGCGAGAAGTGTACACTCATATCCTTGATTTGCGATAACGTGGTTTCAAAGTCGAAAAATGAAACTTTGAATCAAAGATGTAAAATATTGTAGTAGAGCCATTTAACATTGTTCGTAAACAAGATGCAATGCATTGTTCATGTAAAACGGGTCCACCAAATAACAAGCTCATATCTATGAAGTTAAAAAAAATTCTTCTTTACCCCGTAATTTCCAAATAGTTGCAAATACTCCTCGCAAATTTACTCGTCTAAATTTGTCTTCTACTTGTACAATATTTTGTTGCATAGGGATGATTTGTCTTGTTGTTGTTTGTTACCTCGTTTGGTTCTATGAAAGGAAGTGAATATGTTGAGTTGAAGAAGGGGTGAAATGTTAGGGAAAATAAGGGGTTTGAATTTACATTTTTTTAATATTAAACAAACAAGACATTGGATGTTTCCTAAACTTTTTTGACAATATTTGCATGGTTTAAGTCAGATTATTATGGGACGTCTTTTTGAACTTAAAAAGAAGGTAATGATTCATTAATTAGAGGAGAAAAGTGGTAATTGCTTTCATTCAAAAGGAAACTTTTATTGTTTTAAGCATGAAAAGTTGGGAATCATCTTCCCTTTTGACAAACCATAATTGACTTTCTGTGTTTACTTTGCCCACAATCCAAGAGAATATAAGTTTTAACTTGATTAGTATATACATATATTATGCAATCTTTTTTTAAACTTGATTTTTAAGGAGATAAATAAAAATGTTTTTGAAATTGCTTTAATTTATTGATCTTGCTAACGGACGCCCCCGAGGCGTTGGCTAAGTACTAAAAAATTTCCTAAAATCATTTAAATATTAGATTACATGCCAAAATCACTCATCAATCAATATAATACATATTTATAATCAATATTTTTTACCTTTTTATTCTCTTAACTAACGCCCAGATTTTGCCTTAATCTATTTGACAAAAATTGAGATTAAATTTTTTGTGACACTGATCACATTCAGCTTGATAGTTATAGATCACAGGTGGATTGATAATTTTTTCATTAGTCAATTTCAATTTCTTTTTCTAAAAAAATGTTGGCTAGTTCTTTGTTTGAATAAGACATACATACAAGTGACTCATTATTAAGTTGTGTCATAGATCTTATCTTAAATCTTCATCTCTTCTTTTTTTTTAATGAAAGTGATTAGCACATTTATATACGAAGTAGTTCAATATTGAAATAAAACATTATGGTGACCCTGTTATTTAAGGTTTCTATTTAGTTTAATTTAGTTTTACACTACATTTCATTCAAAATCAAGACAACACACTTGTAATATTTTGTTCAATAAAAAGCATGCAGACATTTTAAAGTGCACATTGCAATATGACGAAGGTGAAACCATTTTAAACGAATAAATCTTTGATGACGATTTATTAATTGGAACTAAATTAAGTTCAAATTGCAAAAAAAAATGTTGCTCTATTATTTGAAAAAATCATTATTAAATTTTATTTATTCGTGTTTTTTCATGATGAATAATCGAGCTTAAGATTTGAAAAAAAAATCCGGATTAAGAAATCAAGGTTCTTAAGATATTGACCTTTCTTACTCTAGTCATCATGTACCTCACCCTACGTGTTCCATGCATCAAATAAGCTTTCAGAAATATGTTTAATACTGTATACAGTAGCAAGTAACATTTGAATATTTTGAATATAGCACTCATGCACATTGGACAATGAAAACACTAAAAAATATTCATTCAAAAGTTTTAATTTGCTCTTATTAGTATACCATGGTTGGTGACATGCATATGCTAGTTTGGACTATCTAAAATGTTATAAGATTCATAAAAATAATAATTAATAATTAGTGATTTAATTAGATTATTTGTTTTATTATGTGAAATGAGAGAATGAATCAAAAGGAAACTGCTTGTTGTGTAAGATTCCCAGTTTTGTTAACTCAACAGACAACATTGATTTCACAACCACATTTGAAGTTTCAAGTGTCTTTTTCTGATTGTTTGTTTAGTAGTTAATATAAGCCATTAATATTTCGTACTGACACTTTTTTAGTAAGATAAAATCAAGTTTATTGTATTGATTTTTATATGAAACATTCAACAAAATTTAGATTTTAATCTTATTTTGTTTGTTGTTTGGATTTAGAACATAAGTACTTCGTATTAAGAGTTTTTCCATCATTCAAACACAAGGACGTACATAAGAACAAAAGTTGTATGTGTAGTCCTTTGATTAGCATTAATAAAACGATATTAAAATATCTACTTCGTATAATCGTATTGCTTTTCTTTTCAAATTGGCCTCGATATAATGTTATTGTGATACAAACACATTGTACAAATACTCATTTAAGATAGAGGCATAGATAGTAGAAGAGTAGAACATAGTACTTGTATATGAAACACTGTATATTGTAGGATTCGTCCAACAAAAATCGATAAATTTTATAGTGATACACAATCCTCTGCAAAGGTTCAATCAATACAGTAACATAGAACAAGTTTTAACCTTCAAAGGCAGAATACTTATGGTCTCAGCTTTAAGATTTGAATTAAATCATATCCAATTTCAGACATTCCATTCTTTTGGTTAAAGAACAAGATACAGATCCAAGTAAATTATGAGGTAATATAACAAAAGCAAAAAAAAAAAAAAAAAAAAAACTCAATTATTGCTCTGATCTTCTGCTTATATTCTAACTACTTTATTTAGGATGATATCAAAATGATAATACATAATGCAAAACAAAAATTAAAAGCAATTACAATGAAGTAAAGAGATAATATTATATAGTAAGTCACTTTTCAAATAGGTAAAAAGAAGAGATTGCAGATGAAATAACATTATTCTTTGGAATTCATTTACTGGGTAATGATAATAACCATATTGTTAACAGGCGCCCCGCCGTTCCCGGGCGTTAATAACATTTAAATTATTTTTTGAATGATATAATTTTAGAATGTATGTCAAAATTATACGTCAAATCGATGTATTAATATTTACTTACATTATTTTATCTTAGTATTCTTATTAACGCTCGGGACGTCCGTTAGCTTTTGCCTAATAACATATATTATTAGTATATGCAAATGCAAATAATCCTGTGAAATGTCACTCAATGGAGCGTCCAGCTCCCAAGCCTTTAAAATGGCTATTTATGAGGAATGCAAATTGAATTGAATGAGAAGGTCAGCATCTTGATTGTATTCACTAGTTTACAATAGAACAAACCAAATATACTCAAAAACAAGTATGCTTTCATTGAGTAGGGCATTCATGTATTAGTGATGTGGTGTGGTGTTGTAGTGTGGACTTGTTTACTCTTTCACATCCTATTCTACCTGTACTGTAGTAATTCTTCTGATGTGTAGCAGGGTGTTGTTTGTTTATTACGATTTTGAGAGAAGAGGCTAAATTAAAATGTATACAACTAATATTTCCGTTGTTTAAGACGATTTTGCATCTTTTGCGTTGTATTTATGTGGGCAAGAAGACATAGACGGTCACATATTCATTTTTTTTGTTTCGTATCAATTTCAAATTGCTCACAAAATATAGCGAAAGGTCTGAAAAAAACTAGATGCATTATTTGATTATGTAGCTCATCATCAGGTTTGTTAGTTAAAAAGAGAGATTATTTTGACTATGAGAGAAGTTGATGGTTCAGTTTAGAAATTTTATATGCTTTATTAGACTGATGTATCTCATTAGTGAATTTGCAATGTATTATGAATGTTGCTTCAAATATTTCATAGTTATTGTTCATTCACGTACAATACTTGTTGTACTTTGTTAGGGTTTTCTTTTTTAAAGGGTTTTGAATATCATCACAAGACACCACATTTCCTAGTAATTTTTTAAAAAAAATTAGCAGCTAGTTTAAGATAGAGTAACAAGTTTTCCGTATATATGTTGCATTTACCTTATAATTATATGATTCGATATTTCGAGATTGAAAAATGCAAAAAGCAACGTAGCTTTATAATATAAGTCGTCTGATTAGGATCAATAGCCAATGAATTAGAGTATCAATCTTGATCTTAACCAATCTTAAAATCAATTCAAAACTTTAGTGTAAGCGAAATTCAATCCACTCATAAACTTTAACAAGGATGTTGACAATTGCACATTGAATAACTCAACTTTAATGTCTTGTTACATTACTTCAATTCAATACAGCTTGTTTCATTTAAAAATGAAAAATATATAAACAACTTTCATGAAAAAATGAAATTGTACTCACTGCTTCAATACTCAAGCATATATAAGTGGCAAGCAACCAAATCTAGCACAAGAAAGAATTACCTAAAGATAGATTCTTTACCAATCAAACCAGTAAATTTTTAGTAGGATGCATGACAAAACAGTGGCATAACACAGAGTTATTTAAACAGTATTTAACATGAATAAAGAAACAAAATTGGGAGAATTAAATGAAAGTTGGAAGAAGCAAAATTCAAAAACATTCCCAAAAAAAGTTAAAGAAATTCAAATAAATGCAACAGAGAATTCCCACAATTTGTCTGAAATTAGCCTGTAAAAATTGGTTGGTGTTACTACAACTAGTAGTACTTTGGTGTTGTTTTTGCATCATAACAGTGTTATTGTTGGATAGTGGCATAATTAGTACTGTACTGTAGCTGTTTTTTTTTTATTTATTCTGAGTTTTTAAAAACTGTGTCTTCTATTAATAATAGGTTGCTTTCTCATTTAATGCTCAGTATTTTTTGGGTTATTGAGCCACTAATTTGTGTTTTTAACATTCTTTCTTAATGAATAAAATAAAAATAAAAACAACTACTGTGTTCGTTCAATATGTCAATTTTTCTGAGGTTCTGTTTCATTCTGTATACTGTATCATCATACTTTTTCATTGTATGATCTTCCTCATGTTTTGCCTTCTGTCTCAACTTTATTTTTTTTTGTTAGTTTCCTGTCATTCAGCTTTTGAATTGAACCTCTCGTGTGATTAATTCGTAACTAGATGTGTTTTTTTTCAACTTATTTGTTTTTATATTTGAACTTACATACTTCCTCGGTTTTTTAGATGTTTTATTGTCTTAAAACAACAATTTTCAAATAGATGATCCATTCTTATTTTTTTCTATTTTTGGATTGGGATCCACACTTATAATATTCATTAATCTCTCTTCAATTACTTTTTTTTGTGGGATCACATAACTTTTCTCACTTATTTCATTAAAATATTCATCAATACACTTACTTTAACCCTTTTTCTCTCCTTTTTGGACCCCACTTACATCATTAAAATATCCATCAATATACCTCATCAATTCATCAAATTTTGCCTCGATTTCCAAAATTTACACAATGGGGCGTAAAAAAAACGGATGAAGTAATATTTATTGATACTTAATTATTTGAATTTATTTTGATTGAGAGAAAAGTAACAACTAACAATTTTTTTTAACTTATTAGTATTTATATGAACTTATTGATATTTATCCGAATTTATCATCTCATTTAATAAATACCGAAAATGAGTTGAAATGAACATACTTGCTCTAATTTGTAAATTCGGAAATTGAATTCACGAGGCAAGAACTTACAAGCACCGACGAACGTTAAAAAGAAAAATGCTTGGTTTATCCATTTGATAAATTACTCACCTTCAATAAAGAGTAATGAATAATGACTAAGTAGAATCTAACTCACTTGTTTTATTATTTTTTAATGTTTTTATTAGTAATGAGTAAATTATCCACCGGGTAGACGTAACAAACTAACAATGTCCCGTGATTTTAGCATACATTTTGTAGTTTAAGTTATTTTTAAAAATACATTGAATAATGTTAAATTAAAACTTAAAGATGCTCATTAGCAATATCTATCAAAGCATAATTAAAGCCTTTTACTCCTAAACTTCACGTAATTAATTAGGTTTTCATGATATTTTTTATTCCAGTCCGAGAAAAAATTTTGAATCCAAAAGGCTCAAGTCCTGTGATATGATAAAATTATTAACAATCTTAAGTGGGACCCACTTAACACTTCATCACCTAAGACACATACAACCATCCTAGATTTTGTCAAGACACCACACACTCAGAACCACCTGAAATCACCAATCAAGCACTAAATCGGCCTAACCATTCTCCGACCACGCATGGGTAGAAAAATCATTATTGGTTGGTTAACGATGGTTACTTGCTTATATGGTCACTTGTTGCTGTGGTGGTCACTGGGCCACTTAATTGGATTTGTTATAATTGTTGAGTGGTAGTGATTTTAAATATTGTAACATATTAGGTAGGGAATTCTATGAAATATCTCTTTAAAAACCATTTCTTACAATATACCCCGCTTAATTTGGTCCCAATAATCCCCAAAACTTAGTTTGACTTTGTTTACATGAAACAATCTTAACGAACTAGTTGTTGACTTTTGTTAATGAACAACCTTATGGTTAATCAATTAGCTTAAACTGGTTAGTTTATTTACAAAAACCATAACATCCCCACCATTCGAACAACCCACTCCTCCCACGCCACCCCACCGTCAAAACCACCACCCCACCATCTCGATCCCTCGAAAACCACCACCTCACCATCCTCGACCTCACAAACCACCACCCTCACATCTCGCCTTCACGCCATCGTGACCAACCACCCCTTCTTTCTTTTCAATTTTTCCCACTTGCGAACCCTAGAATGAAGATCAATAATTTGGTTCGAATTAGGGTTGGAATTTGGGTCGAAATTGAGTGCGTTTGTTTGGGTGGGGGGGGGGGGGGGGGGGAAACTGAGTTGGTTGGTTGGTTGGGTGAAATAAGTTGTGTTTGGTTTGGTTGGGGTCGAACTAAGTTGTGTTGGGTTTGATTGGGGGTCGAACAACTAGGTTGCATTGTTGGGGTCGAACTGGGATTGCGTTGGGCCTCAAAGTCGTGATTAGGTGGTTTTGTAGGCGGAGAGAGAAAGAAAAAGGAGAGGAAGGGGGATGTCGCGATGGGAGTGTTGAGAGGAGAGTGGGGGGGGGGGACAAGGTGGTCACAGTCGCGTGGGCAGGGAACAAGTTGGTTGGGTTGGTACGGTGATTGGGTTGAGTATAGGTGTGTCTGGGTTAGGATGGTGGTTCTGTGGGTTTTTCATTTTCATTTTTATTGTTTGGTTAACTTTAACCAAACCCTATAGTTAAATTAATAAAAAAAGGAAATCTTAGATATACCCTATGGTTAGGTTATTCCCAGGTATGCCCGAGCTTTTTGAGATCTCACAACCATGCCCATAAACGTCGATCATTTAATAAGGCTATGCCTCTCCCCTAATTTTTGAAGTTAACCAAGGTAACCTTTTAATTAAAAAAAGAAAAATTAAAATAAAAATACCACCACCCTCATCCCTCACAAACTCCACCCACCACAATAATCACAAACGCAACCACAACTCCATCAACGGACCACCTCGGCAGCCACTTACCTACCTCCCTCCTCCCTCCACACTCCCTGGCACCCCAATTCGCACTCCTCCCTCAGCCTCCTCGATCGCCCCACTCAAGCACAACACCTGAACGGAACCACCAATGCGCGCCACCCAAACCCTCCCTGAACGAAACCCCAAAATTTGAAATCAATTCCCCCTAATCAGTAAAACCTAAATCAATTTGGGGGGAAATTCACGATGGCTGAGTGAGTTGCGAGTGATTGGGTTGTTCGAGGGGGTGTTTATGGGTGCCACTATGCCAGATAGAATTCGTGGTGGGTGGTTTGCGAGTTTCGCGAGTGAATGAGGTTCGTGAGGTGAGTGGGGTTTTGTGGTCGAGGGTGGGCGTTTGAGGGTGGGGGTTCGAGGCGAGGGTGGTCTGAGGTGGTGAGAGTACTGGGCGGTGGCTTGGAGCTGGGACGCGCAGAGCTGGGAAGGGGGGGGTGGTTGTGGAGGAGTCGGGTGGGGTGTGGTGGGTTTTATGGGCACGGTTGAGATTCTCAAAAAGCTTGGCATCCTGAGAATTAGCTATAACCACAGGGGTAATACTGGCAATTTTCCCCCCCTTTTTTTATTAATTTAACCATAGGGTTTGGTTAAAGTTAACCATTGAGATTCTTTTGTGTAACAAAACATGATGTTGGGAATTTATTATTGACCAAAATTTAAACGGGCATATACTATGAAAAATGTGTTTTAGAGGGGTATTTCATAAAATTTCCCTATTAGGGCATCCACAATAGTTCAAACCTCTAAAAGGTTTGAACTTTTGTCACATCAATAATATACAAACCCCTCTCCAACAATAGTTCAAACCTTTTAAAGGTTTGTTGGTGGGACCCAATATTTTATTTTCCTTTTTATTTCCTAACTTCTACCTAACTTTATTTCCCCTTTTTATTTTATACTTCATACCCCACCTAAAATTCCACCTCACTTATACAAACCCCTCTCACCATTTCAAACCCCTAAAATATTCCCAACAATAAGAGGTTTGTTTTTCAAACCTTCCACATCACCTACAACTCCCTCTACAAACTCATTATTGTGGATGCCCTTAGATACTAGCATTGACAAAGTAGTAAAATTCCGAAAAAAAAGGTAGTTATTTTGAAAAATATTAGATCATTATTACCAAATTTCCCTTAAATTAATTGACATCCACCACGATAAAAGAGTTGTTGCAACTAGTGTTAAAAATCTTAAAATAAGCTAGGGAAATACTTGTACAAAATAAAAATGCACTGTATATCACAGAAGATGCGATTTTGATAAAAGGTAAATATCTCAGCCCAAAAATAGAAATTATAATTAATGATTTGGGCAAACGAGATCCATTGGACATTGGGCCAAGAACTTAAGCAGTACGAAGCTCAGGGCCATTAGTGTGGGCCTTTTAAGTCAGTCATAACAAGTACTCCGTAAAACAGTACTAGAGTTGGGTCCAGCTTTTGTCTTTTACAGTATTTAATTTTAGGCAAAATTCTACATAACTACCTACATTTTGACAAGTTTTGTACAAAATTACCTTGTTTTCATTTTCTTGGACAATACTACTTACATTAGTAGTTACTAGTATTTTATGCACGCGATGCGTGCGCTACATTTAATATTTAAAATTGTTGTAGTTATTTGAACATTGTACGCATGAGTATGTATTATGTACTTCGTACTTCTTATTGTTATAAAATACAATAGTAAATTATTGTGCTTACAAAGATGAAATAGCTAGTAAGCTAATTAATCCTAATTATAAATATGTATAATATGGTTAAAGCTAGTAAGATGAAAATTGATGTGGCACGTAAAGCCACGTGTCGCATTTTGTATGATTAAAGAAATCCAACTTGGCGTAAAATTTCGTGACATGTGTCACGAGTTGAATGGCGGATGATCTGTATACATTTCACCGAAAACCGGTCAAATACCGTAAAGGAAACAGATCAAACAAGCAAACAGGTAAAACGATGCATAGGATGGTGACAAGTGTCACACATCTGAGCCCCCAAGAGGTAAGGCAAAAGCCTATAAATACCCCTTGAGAGGCACCATTTTCCACATTTTTTTTATATTTAGAGCACAAATCATACTTAATCAAGTATAGAACTTATTCTCTCTAACTTCTCTCTACATAGCTTAGCATTTATTACTTCCTCCTTCCTTCTTACTTAGGCATCGAGGGGAGATAATCCCGAAAAGGATTATTCTCCTTCTTGCAGGTGTTAAGGCGTCGAGAGGAACTTGAAGCGCCAAGCCAACGCCAAGTTCCAATCCAAGATCAGCTCTCTTGAAGTAGCATAGACGGGAAGCCTCCACCCTTCTCTCAACCTGAAGCAGAGGAAATCTTGTAGCGTGCCAAGCGGAAACTTGCTACAAACAAAATGTACGTGAAATTATTTATATTTGAATTATTATGTTAAGTTATTTTATCCTATATTATAAAGCTTAGCTTTGAAATTTAAACCCTCAAAATTTTATTTTTTTAAAAAAAATTGTTCTATTTTATTTCATAATCAAATTCAAAAGATATGTTAGCTACTCAGTAGTTTAGATCTAAAAACTGGTTAATTATCTCTAATTTTCCGCTTAGTAATTTTGAATTTTTGTCTCTTAATTATATTTTAGATGATATTGTAATTTTTTAAAAAAGAAATCTAATTTTATTTTGAGATGTGCATGTTGTTTTCAAATTTTTGACATTGTTTTTTGTTCAATTATTTTGAGATTTACTTAAAACAAATTTGCTTTTTTTCCCTTTAGTATAAAAAATAAATGCTTAATTTTTTGATATTTAGTTTTTTTTCTTCCCTAATTCATTTCATCTTGTGTAGATTTTTCCCCTTAAATGATCTTATAGATCTAACTTTTTTTCGCGATTATTAATTATATGTATTTTACTCTAAATTCAAAAAACACTTCCCCTTTTTTCCTAAATAGTTTTTTTTCTAAAAATTATTCTAACCTTAAATTTAATCTTCCTAATTCAATACATTAGTCAACTGCATATAAAATAGAGATTTTATTAATTATTTTTAATTTACAATTTGACTTGAGTGTATTGCACATATTCCCCTATTTTTCTCCCCTATAATTTCTAATTTACAGTGTAGGTGAATGCATTTTTACATCACTTCTAATTTATGTAATGTATTTCTAATTTTTTTGTACTCCATTATAATTTTAGATAAATTTAAAATTATTTTCAGGCGTTGACCGCCTTTTTCCGCCGTTTTAGAAGTTACTTTTGTCCTTTATATTCGAATTTGAGGTCGAAATTCGAAAAAATGACCGGATCAATCTCGATCGATGGTATTAGGTCGCCTCGAATTGCGTGCTTCAAAATGGTTTCAAGAAAAAAATACCTTACTTAACGTTTTCTGGGTCACTTTTGTCCTTTATGATCGAATTTAAAGTTAGAATTTGAAAAAATGATCGAATTAATATCGATGATACTTGGATCGCCTCGATATGCTTGCCTTAAAATGATTGTAGGGTTTAAGGAAAAAAGGTAGTGGTCAACGCCGGACAATGAAGTCAATGGTTGAAAATGGAGGTCCATGCCGAAAAAAGACGGTCAACGCCTGAAAATTATGAGAAGGTAGTGGTCAACATTAAAAAGTGCTAATGTAGGTAGTATTGTACAAGAAAATGAAAATAAGGTAGTTTTGTACAAAATTCATCGAAATGTATGGAGGTTTTATTATGTACATTTTTTCCTGAATTTTATAACTTCAAATTTACATATCTTAAATTATGAATATAAAAAATTTGAAGTACAATCAAACAAGAACTCACATGTTTTTGAATATGAGTATATGGACTTGTCTGGTTGCCATTTGTGGAGTATTAAATTTCCATGGTAATGTGCAATTTGTGGGAATTAACCTTGGCTATTTCCTAGGAATTGACTTAGTGTGTTTGGTTGTGATCTACACCTTCCGTTTTTTACTTGCTTTATTGTGAGTTTTAGTTTTACAGTTTATTTGGAGAGTATTAATAGGAGTGAGGTTATGTGCAAGTTGAATAATATTTGATTCAAAGTTACAAGTGGCCTGATTGAATATTTGTATGGATGAAATTGAAAGTGTATAGGGTAATAAATGAGATTAAAGGTTTTTTTTATCGAAAATGAGAGTGTGTTATTAATATTTGATGGGGTCTACATAATTAAAATAGAAATTGTGCAAGTAATTTAAAACATCTATTTAAGGTATATATTGCAAGTAAATAAAAATGGAGGAAGTAAAAAAATTTAGTTCCTAGGAATTTTGATTGACCAAGGGAGGGAGTGTGTTAATAAATTCATCATATAGGAAGAATTTACACTTTTTTGTCCAACCAATCAACATGAGAAATATGTATTTTCTAGAAATTTTAAATTCTCATGGAAATAGAGTTCAACCAAACAAGGCCAAAAAATAAAGCATGTCAAAGTTTATAGAAATAAACGAATCTTTTCATATTTAGAAATGAGATGAGGAGAAAAGGTTGGGAGATTATCAAGAATAACGAGGAAATAAAAAAGGATAATATGAGATATTTTAGAGATAAAAGTAACGTTTAAGTAAAAAAGTATTCGGTAAATTATGAAAAAGGGAAATAAAGCAAACATAAAGAATAAAAACGAACACGTCAAAAAAAAGTAACCAAAATAATTGGAATGGAGGGAATATATGCAAGTTGGACATGCCACGCAGACAGAAAACTTCCAAGTGTAAACAAAAATACAGACAATGAGGACATAGACCATGTTCCGATTCAATCCTTGGCCAAAGACAACAGAACTGGGACAGCAACATGTCTGCCATATGGCCGGGCGGAACCTAGGCAGGTGGACAAAGGGGAACAGGACTTTGGTCCCCTCTTCCGATCCACGATATTTTCAAAAAAAAAAAATCGAAAAAAAAACTGTTTTTTCTAAAAAATAATCTGAATCAAATAACTATATACAAGCAAAAATCAGACAGTGGCCACACATGGCGCGTCCTGCCCTGGTTAAAAAGTTTTTTCCCTCCAAAACTTATTTCCTTATTTATTTATTTTTTTTGTAAACATTATTTATATTAAATAATTATTAATCTATTAGTAATAATAATAAAATAATATCTTTCACTTAATTCCAGAAGATTCCTTCTTATCAATAACGAAATCTATTTATTTTAAGCAAAATTTAGGACAAAGAATATCTTTTATAATACCAGTATATTATTACTTCATACTATAACAAAGAATATTAATTGCAAGAAGTATTTTATAAACACATAGATAATCGTAAATCAATTTAAAACAAAAAGATTTGAATCTAAATTCTAAAACACGTGATTTATAAAATATTGAATTATTGATTTGGAAGAAAATTAGAAGATTCACTACTAAGAATAGTAACGGAATTCCTTTATAAAATGAATTTGTCGAAAATGAGGAGTCACAAAGTACCGTCTACACATATTTATTAATTATTTGGAATTGAACCATTTTTTTTTTTGTAAAATTACCGTTCAATAAGCTATATATATACTTAAGAAGCAAAATCAGAAGTGTCACATGGCGCTTCCGTCTGTTAAAAAATTTTCCCTCCAAACATTATTTCCCTTATTTATTATTTTTTGTAAAATTATTTATATTAATATTTAATTAAATTCTATTAGCCTTAATAAATAATTCTTTACTTTATTTCAGAAGATTTCTTCTTATCAAAACGAATCTATTTAATTTTAAGCAAATTTAGAGACAAAGAAATACTTTTATAATATCTATAAAGATTATTACTTTAGCTTCCGTACTATAAGCAATACAATTTATTGCAAATAGAATTTTATATAAACACATATGAATATCGTAAAATCAAAAAATTTTATACAAAAAGATTTGAATCTAAATTGCTAAAGAAGCAAGATAAGATTAAAAGACACGTGATTAATATATTGATTTGATGGAATTTTAGAAGATCTTTCACTACTAATGAATAGTACCCGGATTGAATTCCCTTTATAACAATGAATTAGTCAAATGACGGGAGTACAAATAAAACTCCGCTGCCTATGACTAATAACACATATTTATAATTTTTGAAACCTTTTTTTCTAATTTTTATTTCCTTTTTTTTTTGTGTAAAATTACTTATATAAACAAAATAGAATTAATCTCAACGGATATGACTAATAAATAAAATAAGTCTTTACTTAATCAAAATGTAGTTTCTACTATATCAATAATAATAATTTATAAATGTATTTACAAAATTGCAATATAATCAAATCTAATATAACAACATTTCCATTAAACGAATCATTTTTTATTTTAAAAGCAAAAATTTTTACAAAAGTCATATATTTTATTATATCATAATATTATTATTTCCATAATATAACAAATACAATTTTATTTTGATGTAATAAATTTTATAAAACACAATCGGTAATTGATTCAGGACCATGCATAATGCATGCATGCATGCCGGCGTGGGGTCCCCTGGACTATATTGTCATTACACCGGGTCCTGGACCTAGGTCCGTGCATAACATAGATATTCAGGACTCGTGTAATAAACAAATTTATAAATATTGCATAAATAATATAATAATAAAACAAAAAGTGTTTTAGATTCAATCTTGACAATATTAAATTTACAAAATTTATTGTTACTGCTTTTTAGAAGTTTTTAATTAATAAATTTGGTAACTACCGGTGCATCCGCATCGGGCCTAAACTAGTATTGATGATAATACAAAAGAGAGTGATAACATATCTCAGAGAAAAAGTTAGTTAAGTGGTTGGATATTTTGTGTCTAATTTCTAGGGTTATGATTAAACCCTTTGTTCAACAAAATGATTTCATTGTTTTTGTTCCCGAGCTTTCTTTTGCACTTTGTTGTGTTAATTTTTACTTGTAATCCCTTTTATAATTTCCTTTCTATTAATAATATTTTTTTCGCATGAATTACATCTTCCAATCTTTTTAATATTTATCTCTCTCAATAAGCTTAAATAATTTATTGTTTTATAAGAATTAATATTGAAAATGCCCTTATAGCGGAGTAATATATCGGACTAATAGAAAAAAAAAAATTCAAAATTTTGTTGCACACTTCACGTATTGGTACATAATGAAACTAATTTTGTTGGAAAATTTGAAAATTGTATTATAAAATAGTGGAAAGTTTTTTGCACGCTTCGCGTGTATATAAGACGACTAGAATTTGGCTAAAGTTTTCAAATTTACTACTGTCCTGGTTTAAGAAAATCAAAAATTTGTTTCCTCACGCTTCGCGTGATATATAAAGTTAACTTTTGTTGAAGTTTTAACTAATGATCGAGGTTTAAATTAATTTTAATATAAATACGATAAACGATTCTGTCAATTATTCACATTAAACTAATTTGATTTTTTAAAAAAATTTTATCCGTATGAACGTTTCATATATAATTTTGTCCCAGCCAGTTTTAAAATCTGCGTCCGCCTGCCACGATCATCACTGGAAAGGGAAGTTTAGTGAGCTTGAAGCATCGGTCATGATGCGTATGAATCGTCATGGTCATGCGTGGTCGTCATCGTCATGGTCGTTGGTCATCATGTCAGGAGTTGCAGCATGATCATAGAAATATGGTCCATGGTTCGTGGTCATCATGGTCAGGAGTTGCAGCAATGATCATGGTCAATGGTCGTGATCATGGTTGGGACTTGCAGCGGCATGGTCGTCGTGATCATGGTCTGGTCATCCAGGTTCGTTGGTTGGGACTTGGCCAGCATGGTCATTGGTTGTGGAATCAATGGTTGGGACTTGAGCAAATGGTCGTCATGATCGTGGTCGGTGTTCGGCGATCTTGCCAGCATGGTGTGGTCAGGAGCAGGGGCCATGGTTCGGTGACATGGTCGTGGTTGTGAAGCGGGAGCTGAGCTGGAGCATTGGTCTACGTGTTGTGGTCGGGACGTCCAGCATGATCGTCATGGCTGTGGTCGTGATCCGGACCAGCAGCATGATCGTGGTCGTCGATCAATGGTCAGCTCGTGCCTCTTGGTGCAAATGTAGCACACTATCAAGATAAGGCAAACATGCAGCAAAGAGGTTAGATTTTAACAACGGGAGAGCCATGGTTAATATAATTATTGTAATGCTACAAATGATTAATATCGGTAAATTAATATGCTCTGATTGTTGGTTCTTGTAATATATAATTATATGGCTGCTTTTCCAATCATATAATATAGTGTCCTAACGACACTGTGTAAAAGATACTGTATAATGTGATACGAAATATGGTAATTTCAATTAATTCTTTATAATATTTCTACTTATTGAACCAGGTTTTATACAAATAAATCATTTATTAGACACTTCATCATTTACAACACATAGCAACGACTTCATTTATATTAACATATAAAACTAGCATATCGTTAATAAATAAATAAAATAAGATTTCAATCAATTCATTAACTAGAATATGCGATGCACTTATATGAAAAAAAGGACGTATCTTATATCGCAGTTTTTATTTATAGCTTTTTATGCTTTAAAATTCTCACTTAATTTATTGTTCTTATTCTTGTAACCTCAATTACTTTTGAATGACTAATTAGACCGACCGTGGCTAATTGAGAGATCCACAACATGCAATACATTTTAAGATAAATGTCACAGAATTGAGTACTATATAC
Source organism: Bassia scoparia (assembly GCA_008642245.1). Lineage (NCBI taxonomy): Eukaryota > Viridiplantae > Streptophyta > Magnoliopsida > Caryophyllales > Amaranthaceae > Bassia > Bassia scoparia. The sequence continues at coordinate 1,982 of SNQN01003318.1, read as the reverse complement.
TCCGTAGTATCACTACATATGTATGTGTGTACTAGAAGGCCAAAAGGGTGGCTGGTGGTACCTCCCCATCTCCGTAGTGCCCTTGGTCACGAGTTGAGCGAGTCTTACCCCAGCATTACGTTGGGGATTCCTCTTCCCCTTCCCTCGTTGTGGAATGCAGTAAAATATTATTAGTGGTAGCTTGTTAGTTGTTTACTAGTTACCAACACATTATTATACGATATAGCATATGTCAGTATTAGATCACTTTGAAGCTTGGTCCAGGGTCATCACTTCTGGCATTATAGCGAAATAATGAGGTCAGAAACCAAAACGGGTTATTCTCTTTGCATCTCAAGAGGGTGGTCCTTCCGAGAAGTAAGCCCCTCGACTTCGAAGTTAGCAATGAAAGTATGGACTATTTACTAAGGTCATAATTTTACTATAGAGGTTATGGGGAATATCTTACTAGGACCCTAGCATCCTACAGCTCATAATAGATATTTTATACTACATCCTCGTAATAACGATATAAATGCAACACTTCTCTTTGACAGTGTTTTTTTTTTTTTTTTTTTTTTTTTTTTTTTTTTGTTGTTATGGATATATGATCTGATTTAGATTTCAACTACGGAGTTTAAGGCTTATAGCACAACTGGTTAATGAGGGTCAAACTAGATTATGAGGAATTTTCAAGATGCATAGCCGGTATGGTAAGTGGATCTAATACTGAGCCAGGGAAAATTGGAACAAAGATTTGAATATGGAGGAGTATTCACTCTGAGGGCAGCACACAAAAATAATCTCCATCCATCTGACTAAGGCAGCTCTGCAGATGATTCAGTTGGATGGGAGGCACAAATGTGGGCTAGACTGTACTTTCGGCATATCATTGTCTCATGCGTGTAACAACTAGGAGATTAACCTTCATGAACATCTCATACAAAGTTTTGGAGGGATTGTGGTGATAGTGAATATAGGATACTTATCTTGCATATTTTGTGGATCTATTTTTGTGTAAATATGGTAATATGATAGATATACATTATCTTGTATTGACCTATATAATAATTGGATAATGAATAGAGATGACTCCATCAAGGAGATTTACACAATTCTACATGGTATTAGATTCTTTCTAGGGTTTCCTTCTCCTTCTAACCCTAGTCGATCTGCCTCCGCCATTACTCGCCTCGTCGCCGACCTTCCTTCCCATGTCTAGGACGGCAAAAGCATCCTCGCAGCCTATTGTGGAAGTTCATATACCGTAAAAAAATGGAGATGAATGGTTTGTTGGAGGTTTTGACTAACAACTGTTTAGCTACCGTACAAATCTCTTAGAAGAGGGATTCGGTCTCTACACAGTGCCGCGTTTTGTAATGGAGTGAGACAGACATACATCTATTCTGGGATCATGTCAAGTTGCACAACACATTGGAAAGCTAGAGCTCTATGGCATGCGGGCAGCCTGACTCTCCGATATGCGGCTGAGCAAGAGTGCGGTCTGGACCGCACCAGAACCGCAAATCAAACCGCAATTTGAACGGTTTGTTTGTTTGCGGTCTGAAAGATTGCGGTTGGTTTTTATTTTTCGCCAAACCGGCACTTTTGCGGTTTGGTTTTGGTTTATGAATATTTTTTTAAACAAACAAACCGCAAAACCGCAAAATTAGTGGTGTATGGTTTAAACCGCAAAACCGTATTCCTCTAAAAATAATGTATAAGTAATGGTATAGTCTTTTATTATTTATATACTTTTAATAATCTTATTTTCCCACTGTATTAAAGTTTGTTAATAATAACATACATGTATTAATAATTTGTTTTTGTAGAGTTCTCAAAGTTGGAATTAGCTCCAAGCTAAGTGTCATTGATTGCATGAGAATAGCGGGAAATGTGAAACTTATTTGGTCGTCAAAGTGGCCATCGTAGCCCCTCGTTGCGGTCTTGCGGAGACGACATTTTATTTGTTTTATGTATTCATTTGAAGTTTGTTTAAATTA
>SNQN01003317.1:47491-62587 GCA_008642245.1 Bassia scoparia | reverse complement strand
AGCAGTATATCAGTGCATGAAGCATACCGCGCGTTCGCGATTGTCTCGACCCTTAGAAAGATGCTTTGAATCACAAGTTGAAAATACGTTAAGGTCCATCTCGCGATACCTATTTGGCAAAGACGAATAAATGGGCAAAAATATTTTCTTTTATTATTATTATCATTTTAGGTTTCTTCTTCTAAGGTTTGTAGTCTTTTCTATTTGTTAGGGTTTTTTTAGTTTTTTAAATTATTTTTACTGGTGATCTCCTTGATTTCTACTAGTTTTCTCACACTCTTCACATTATTTTCTCGGCTGCAACCTACCCTTTTAGATTTTATTTCTGGGATTTTTCTATATATTTTCTATGATATTTATAAGTTTTATACGCAGAAAATACGCAAAAAAAAACAAATCCGAAAAATACCCCGGAGAATACGTGAATCCTTCTAGAACCTCTACGAACTCTCTTGTTGGACGCAGCAAGGGCTCATAGGTGGCTCGAATGAGAGGACAAATCACGGTGAAATAAAAAATCGGGAGGAAATCAAAAAATGCGGAGAACAATTGAGGATATCAGAGCGCGTATATACGCAGAGCCCTGCGATATCGCAGACTCTGCGACACCCCGTCATCTAGTAGTATACGCAGCTTTCGAGCTACAAACCAACTGCAGTATATAAAATTATAGACGTGTGATCATGTACGCAGGCCTCCTTGCGTATATACGCAGAGCCTGCGTATAATACGTTAGGGCCTCTCTGCGTATATACGCAGAAGCCTGCGTATTACGCAGTTTCCTGGCGTATATACCAGGTCTTCCTGCATGATATAAACGCAGGGGTTTTTTTCCCCTCCTCTGCCCTCTCAGGTGACCCTTGTCCCTTTAATTATATAAAATAAACATCAAGTGCCGTAGCCTACTTCTCACCAAGCCAATCTTCCGGTTGCTCATCACCAGCCTTGTTACATTGGTTCTTACACTTGTCTCAGGACATCTTACTATTTCACTATTCTCTCCAGTCCCACTCACCGCGTGTCGGCCTAACCAGTAAGTTGCGTGAGGTCGAAGCACTATTGCTTATCCTTTTGGCTTTATTCCGGCTTCACACTGCCTCTCATTTCTTTTACCATGTTCTTAGCCATTTCCCGAGACCGTCTCTTTCCTACTCTAAACAACATGAAGCATCGTTCGCTTTGCAGTTCAGGTAGCATCATATCTGTTGTTTCTATTCCAATTGCAGATCGAACTGACGAGCAGCATAATTATAAGGTGACTTCTGAGATGATTACTCGCCACTCTAAACACACTCATTTCTCATTTCCATCAAGTATATGATAGCTCATTACGAGTTGTCATCTATTAACAAAAAGTAGAAGAGAAAGAGGAATAAACTCACTATTTAAGTTGTTCCATTTGTAAATGATTGTAGGATGTTTTAAGATACTGTTAACGTTTTTTAATTGTTTTTTTCTTTTTTATTTCATTTTCAATTATTCAATATCACTTCGTCAATCAACTAACGATTTCTCTTTGTCCTTTGTTGTATTATAGCGATCAAGGCGGAAAAAGATTCATTTTCGCTCGTTTTTATTACGAATACTAACATTTTTTGTTTGCAGAGATTCAGCGGTAAGTTGGTTTGTATAATGTTTGACCTGCTTTCATATACTCCGCATTTCATGGTCGTGTGCATCATTTGTATATATTTTGCTAAATCAAAACCCTGAAATTATTAATCACTTTAAATCAGAATTAACTATGGACAACGATATGGCACCGTTTTAACTTTGAACATTAACGCAAAGTGGTCACGAATTTCTAGGTCTAGGAGTCTCTGTGAAAATAGAAACAACACTTTCGTAGTAATGTTCTTTAGGGTTAGTACACTTCTAAGTGCTAAATGTAAGTATGTGCTAAATGTGTTCATAACAGTTTGATGAATGGAAATTGCAATGAGACCGAGTAGAGGGCCGCTACATACCGGCGAATTGGGTTACAGATCTGATTTGTACCATGTCCCCGAACCCACGACACTGGTTACTGGATCTCATGAACGGTTGGCGCCGGGGGGCCATTAATTTGGCACCAACGTTCGGCGTCCGTGAATACCTTTATAGGCCGGTGGCGACTCCCTTTACTCGACAACCACTAACCGCCCAACGCACTCTACCGTGGCGGGTTCCGTTGGCTCAAAGCCCCACGCAAAGCACCTCGATGTAGCGCCAAGCCGCGCGCCGCTATACGCGGGGGTACGGCCCACGTCCTACAATTTGGCGACTTCACTGGGGGATAATCACCGTTAGGTGAAGTGAACAAGACTTGAAAGTCTCGTAATCCTCATCACGCTTTATTGATTTGCATTTTGCATGTGACATTCGAATAAGTCGCGGCCCTTAGGCTCCTTGCGTCTCAAAATATGGGCCCTATGTCTATTGCGAACCACCTTAAGGGGGCCGATAAGGCTACCTATGGTTTTTCGCATGTGACCGTTAATGGTGTATGCATGGCAGGCTAAGTCCATCCCGCCCACGCATTTGAGTTTGTGAACGCGTTATCTTTGTTGCACGTGTGTTAAGATGGATTGTTGTACACTGAAGGGTAACATCGCCATACATCATCTTACCGTGAAAGCTTGCAAGTGCTTTGGAGTGCAGTGACAATTTGACCAGCTCCTGCCCTTAGGCGTGGTACCTCTCTGACTTAAGCCTTAGGACCCCGACCATAGTTGACTTGTCATCACGTGTCTTCGTTCAATACGTGCATGTATCGGGTCCTAGCCATTGGTATAGTTCTAGACCTTAACACCACTTTCATATAGTCCCATGGTCATCTTTTAACTTTAGTTTCCATCACGCATTTCATAGCCCATATGAACTTTAGTTGACCTCTACCTTAGTCTGCATTGTGTTGTGACCATAGTTCACTCAGTGACTCTTTGTCGCTTCAAACTTTCGACCTTAGTCCACACAGATCTTAACTTAGGTCTGACCCTTGACACTACGGGTAGCACAGTGACTTTGACCGTAACGTTGACGTTTAGACTCACCATTAGGATTGACCTTACCTTCAGCCAACAGGCTCGACCTTAGGCTGCACCCTAACCTCTTTTAGGCACATACATATCATACATCCCTTATGTCGTTTTTGGTTTGCCCTTTCAAAAAAAAAAAAGCAAAAAAATCTAAAAAAAAATAATAACAAAAAAAATTTTGAATTAATGAAGTTTAAAAGCAAAAAATTCAAAAAAACCGAAACGGGCACCTTGCTTGCATGCATGCATTGCTTCTAGGAAAGATGGACCATGGATTAGGACCATGCCATTTGCATCTGCATCACATGTTCAATAATGACCAAGGGGAGTTCACTAGCGGTTTATTTCCTTTCTTGATCTTCAGGTCTTGCGAGGAGTGATACGTCTCCATAGCCCGTCTTGCTCGACCCTGAGATTTGAGCCCTAAGCCCAACCTAACCTTCCTCAACCTCCACCTATACATTAGCCTTAACAGCCACCAAAATCGCCTCCTCGCCGAACAAGAAAAGATCCAAAGCTGCCGAGCAAGTTCAAAGAGCTTGGTTTTTGATTGCATATGGTATTGGATTGAAGGTCTGTAAGGGTTATGGTTGTCGGAGGTGTTTTTGGTGGGGTTGGTTGGATGTTCTCTGTCGGATGAAGCACTTCCTGGACAAGCTATTTGAAGGGCAATCCAGAAAGGCACATATCGACCCCCACCTTTTACCAAGACAACCTCCTCTTGACCCCAACCTTTTCAACCCAAACTTGCCAAAGGATTTCTCAGGCCGAAGAACATACCCAAGTTTCAAGCCGACTGGGGTGACCCTGCACTTTACTACAAAAAAGGCTTGAGCCGGTTAAAAAAGGCCAAAGGGACCGCAAAGTATAACCGTGGGTCTTCTAGGTGAGAGGGTCTCATTTAGTAGTTATTAGGAGTAGAGCGATGGGGTTTGGTGGAGTGATATTATTTGGTCGTTGAGGTTTCTTGCTTTGAAATCTAGATCTAAAGAGACTGGTTTATTTGGGAGTAATAGAATAATAGCTGGGTTGTCCTGGTTTTGTTTTTGTACAAATACTATAAGAGACCGGTTTTTGTTGACTGTATAATCCTGGTCTCTTTGAGGTGTTTGGGTCTGCACTTGGGTTCTGTATAGAGAAACTCGTTGATCACAATTGGTGTGGTGATGGTTGCGGTCTTCTGGTGTTGGTGGTTTGTTTGTGTTGCTGGGTTAGTATGTTTTGTGGTGTGGTTTATTTGTTTGTAGTGTTTTTGCCATTTTGATTAAAAAAATAAAAAAAAAAACATTTAATGGAAAATATTGAATTGTAATAGTTCCATATTTCCCAATGTAATTCATGTGGGTTTTGTGTTGTTCTTGGTGTTGGTTGGTTTGTTGGTTTTGGCTTTGTCATTTATGAGTTATTTGTTGGTTGTTGGTGGGTTGCAGTCTATGTTGTATGATAGTAGTTGTTGCATTTGATTTGGTTGGTTTTTTGGTTGCTGTGGTGGATGTTGAAGTGGGTGTGAGTTGAGTAAAATTACGCCTCTATGGTTTCGTAGCACAGGTACAGTGGTGTGGGGTTGTTTGTGAGTACAACAATGGAGGGTTCTAGAAGTTTTGGTGTGATGGGTGTTGGTTTTTGATTAGTTAAGAAGTAAACATAGTAGTAATTGCATATGTTGATTAGGATGATTGTGCGAATTGGTTGTTGTGGATTCGTGTGTATTTATAGTTTGTGAGCTTATTGGTGTGTCCTAAAAAATTGTAAATGTGATGTGAGGTTAAACTAAGTAATAAAATTAAGTATCTTGGTTCGTGAGCTACATTCTGATTCCGGATGCTCGATTTTTTTTAGTTCTACGTGTTGCTTGTGTTTACTCGCTGTGCTTGCTTGTGATTGTGTGCTAATAATGAGACGAGATAATATGTACCGGTTTGAGGGACAATTCTTTCCTCGCACTTTCTTGGCTTTCCTCCATATTATCTTCTTCTTTTTTTGGCTTACGTGCTGCAATAATTTAGTATTAAGTAGCTTAGACTGTTGAGAATTTCTAAATGAATCAAATTGAACATTAAAATTTCCGCACAAAATGAATTCAATCAATTGGTGGTGTTGAACATGTTTGTGAATGGAATTAGTCTATGCGGGTTTTTGATTTCCGGAGACGGGGATATAATTTGAGAACATAAGCAAGAAACGTCGAAATTATATATACGAAGAGATCTACCAAAATATGAGAAAACAAAAAAAAAATGCAAAATAGATCTATAAAGCCGTGCGAATACTTCATATACAAAACTCAAATATTTAAAAAGGGTGAGATAACTATACAGACTCGAAAAATCTATTAAGAACCAAGAGGTGAGTAGCAGAAAAATCGTGAAACCAAACAAAAACAAAAATCCATATCGTGACAAATCTTACTCAGAAATATATGATAATATAGCGAATAGAAAAGATTCAAATATAGATCTATTAATGTACTCTTAACGGAGCTGATAACATGAAACTCGAAGATGTAAATAATATAAAAAACAAAGATCAGAGAGTAAAAAAACAGCCTTATAATCGAAAAAGACAAAAAAAATCGAAAATAACCCTAACAAAACAAAAAAGATAACTGAAAACCAAAAAAACCGTAAGTCTATAAAATTAGAAATCGGAAAAAAAACGCGAATAAAAAAATAGAAAATCAAAATTAGAGTATGTCACTAAATAGTAATGTACGATTTATATTAGATTGTTTTCTGTGAAGTTAAATAAGGCCTAGAGTTTGTGTGCTTGGGTGATCTTGTTGTGAAGTATGGGATAACGGTGTATCGAAAAGAGAGTGTATGAAAAACTTCAAATAGATAGGCACGGAAGTCAAATAAGCTAATTTTTAACCAATTAAATTGGTGGTTGCTCGCGGTCGAGCTGTCTTTTTGCGTTTGTGTTTGCGCTTATGGGTTTATGTTTGGGGGTCTTTTAGTTGGTTTTGTGTTGGTGGAGTCGGGATACTGTTGTAGCGCAGGGCTCTGCGTGCTCAACGTGATACCAAAGGGGTACGTCGTGGAGTCGTGGGCACCTGCTCTCGATTGTCTGACTGCAGAAAGTGTCAATAGGAAAAATTGGTACTCAGATTTTGAGATAGAGAAGAGATAGTTGAGAATGATGAGGGTGTGTGTTTGTAATCATGGATAATATAGGGAGATGATAAGGATATGGAGGAGTTTGATAAGATGGAGAGGGAAAAATAAAGATATGAGATATGAGAATTTGTGAGGAAAGGAGGAGTTAGAAATATGTAGAACTGAGTGTAGAGAAGGTGAGTACGCTGAGGACGAGAGAGTGAAGAGAGAAGTAGGAGGTGTTTTTTGTTAGGGGGCATTGCGGTTTGGGTTTATAAAATGTTATTGTAGAAGTATAGTGGGTTAGTGCTGGGGCTGATCATGGGGGAGTTTGGTCGCTGTTGAGTTTGTTAGTTATACGCGTTAACCACTTGGGCCGAATAACTGGGGGTGGGTGGCTTTTGTAGGTTGGTGTAGTAGGTTGTGGAGTTTTTGTTTTTGGTGTGGTATGGTTTTGTTGGTGGGGATTTGTTGGTGTGATTCGTTGGGTGTGTCTGTTGCGAGGTTGCTTTGGTGGTTTGTTGGGGTGTGGTTTTGGGGGTTTGAGCTGGTCGTGCTGTTGTTTGGGGGGGGTCTGATGTAATTCGGTTTTGTTGTGGCGGTGGTTTTTGCTCTGTGTGGTGGGATGTTTGGGTTTGTTAGCGTGTTTCTAGATAAGGAATTCTGATAAGGAGAGTATCGTGAGGATAATGAGAGTTCGCGGGCTATTTTTTATTTTGTCATGGGTGTCTCTACATGACTTAAGGGAGCGTATCGTTTTTATATGGACGGTCTCTACATCGATTTAAGTTGAGAATTGTGGTCCGGTTTGATATGAAGTGTTATGAAATCCCCGGTTTGGTGGGGTGGCCTTACCATAAAAAACCGATGATCTAATTCACCGGGTTTCTCTAAAAAGTATGGTGCGCATACACTGAGCCTTTTTTGTTTGGAGTAAGTGACGTGAGATGCCATGATATAGGGAATTGGATGTTCAGCCTAGCGTGATGGCACTTAAAGGGATTAATCCGACCTGGGTTCCGGAATGGCTCTTTTTGCTCCCTTTCCTTGGGAACCGATGGGATTTATGTCATGAAAGTGGTTCTTTTCACTTCCCTGGAAGAAGAAGATTATTACGCTGTATCGGTTGGGAGGACATCAGTCCTCGCATTTCCTGATTGGTTCCAAAGATACTTATTGTGGTTTGGTTGGTGGGGTAAGCATTTCCAGTATATCCGCGAATTCGCTTTCCTCGAGAGCTGTGATATCCGTTAACGCAGGGATATAGCGTGAAGGAACGTAGGATAGGTGTTCACTTTATGGTTGCCTATTTGGGTTCTGATAGGATGTGAGTGGAGGAGTGTGCTGGCCACCGCTTTAGTGTGCTCGCTGCTATATCTGTACATTAGAAGGAGAGGTCAATGACATTTCATTTGGCTGGCCTCCAGGTCTTTGGGAATTACAAATGGTCAGTTCACAAGTGATCGTGAGGTCGTGCTTACTTCGGTCACATTCGTTCGAAAATGCGTCGTTGATGACATCGATGGTGTGGACATAGAGGATGACCTCTTCATCTCGCATTGAGTGTTGCAGTTGGGTGTCTTGCTTTAGGTGAGTGCGGAGTGTTGCGCTCTTTCCGCGGCGTTGTTATAGCTGGTGAGCTGTGATCTTCCTTTTCCGTCTTTTTCTGGTTCATTATGTCATTACGTTGTGACTGTGGATTAAAGGGGGAAGTCTTGCAAAGATTGGAATTCCTCGTATGGTACATAAATTCTTTTGTTAAATAAGAGTTTGTTTGATTGTGCTTCATTTTCTTTAGCCGTTCCTATTATAATTTGTGTGCTTTAACTGTTAATGGAATCAAATTAATAGGTCTTTGCTATCCACGTGTCACATGGTCAAGTATGACAAGCGTGAGCTCTTGCGGCATAGCTCCACGAAATAAATAATCCTCCTTCCCTTCTCATTTCCCTTCATGCACATTCAAATCAGAATCTCTTGCAACCCTTTGAGTCCTGAGGACTACGTGATTCATGTACAGTGCCTGATATCTTTTCTTTTTCGATCAACCCCTCAGTACTACTACCCTTTGACCATAACGTTGCGTAGGAAGAGTGAGCATGTGGCGAATAATACAAGATAGAGATCATATAGACGAAGTAATACATAGTAGGGGCAAAAAGGAAAGCAAAGTTCATGTCCATAGTTCATCACGAAATGCATTAATCAATATAAATCCAATGCCAATCAAAGCTCAAAGCCCAGTATCAAATAAAAAGCAAGATCTAAAAGCACACAATGCACACCGTGGGTTCACTTCGTGGATGGACTATTGCAGCCTTTGTTGCAACCTCAGGCATACAGGCGCCCTTTCACATTACACCATCAGAAGAGCCCGTCTTACGACATCGATGGCATTGTTCATCAGCGCAACAAGAACTATTGTGATCGGTGTCTGGATTGCCGTGTAAGTATATGGTGGGGGAAGCCTCGTGTGTTCGATGGTTCCGGAGATGGGTGAGGGGTGCCCATAACTCAATGTAACGTTCATGGTGTTCAGGTCTCAGTTGGTTTGATTCTCTTAATGCTAAAGCATGCTAGATTCCTGAGTGGTTGTCGAGCGACTGTCGCTGACATGTGAGTGTACTCGTCTTGAAGCCTTACATCACTCCTAGGGGGGTTATGTCCAAGCGCACTACTCTATATGCTCCCATTTACTTGACCCTTAGTTCTCAATTTTAGCGCTATTCTTTTCTTGGAACCTTTAGCTCTATCGTCTCTGTTCATACACCTTGGAAGGGGCTCTCTCTCGTGCAAGCTCAGTCCGTTCTGAGGCTATGTCGATCTTTGTAGCTGGTCATCATGCACTCCTGCCTGCCGAAGCATGTGACATTGCAGCATTGTTTTTGCGCGGATGGTTCTCTCTCGTGCGCATTCAGCGTGCAGGGTCACCGATTTGGGCAAGGTTCAAAACTTCATCATGCCGCAATAACCTCAGTCCTCTCAATTGCCGAGCGAGCTAAAGGCTAGGCATAGAGACCCATGACTCCACAAAATTACTAGCCTTACCTGTCTTCCGACTTAAGTCGGGGGTTCCCGGTATCAACACAAGGCCCGCGAACCTTATGGTTCACCAAGCAAGTGTCATCAAGCTGGGGGCTCATCCATAACCATACCATCAACGAGCACGAATTAATCCCAAACACCTAAACCCCATGGTTGGGGGCTCACCTTTGCAATCAGCAAGCATCGCTTGCTCGAATGGGGGCTTGAGTACGTTTCATCCCAGCAATGCGCAAAAGGAATTTGTTTTAAAATTAGTCGGTATCTCTATCCGTTGGTCATTTCGCTATTAGAGAGGCTAAGAAGTAGATTGTCAGTTACTATTTCATGAGCCTTTGAGTCGAGTAAGTAATCATCATGCATTGAGCATTACAAAACATTCATCATGCATATGCTTTAATGCACCATCAGCACATTCACAGTTCGAACATTTGCACATTGCTCTTTTACACACTCGGGTTTTGGAATTTTCTCTCCCGCACCAGAAATTCCGTCATACACGACTGTGCGGGTTTTTGACTTTTCTTTCCCGCACCAGAAACTGCTCCAACTAGTGGCGACTACTTCGGTGTTTGGAATTTGGCTCCCGCACCGCGAGCTTCCACATGAGTGCACACCTTGGGTTTTTTTTTGGGCAAGTTTTTTGCTCCCGCGCGACCAGAAGATGTCCGTATATGCACACTCTTCGTTGGTTTTGTGTTGAACTTGAGCTCGTCCGCGAGCTAGAATAAATTCACGCTTGGGGCGGAGATGCCACATTCTCTACGGTGTTTGGACATTTTCTCTGGGCGCGCCTCCAGTAATTCACTATATCGACTCGACGCCTGTTCTCGTGCGTGTTGCTGGGTTTTGAATTTCTCCCGCTCCAAACGAATTCCGCAGACACAGCAATCTCTTTTGCGGGTCTATCTCTGATTTCTCGTGCCGCGGCGTATAGAAATCCAGAGGCGTCGAAGCAGTCCTTTCTGGGTCCCTTTTCGGCGGTTTCTCGCTCGCTACAGAATCTCGTGAGACTACTAGAGATCGTTTCGGGGTCTTGTGAGCGGGAGTGTTCTCCCGGCTAGCAGAAATCTCAGTGCACAACCATCTTTCGGGTTCTTATGATTCTCCCGCTACAGAAATTCTCAAGCCAAATAATCTTTCGGGTCTTGGATACTTTGGTCTTGCCTGCTCCGAGTGTCCGTTTGCGTGTCGTGTCTAGTGAGATTGGGTAGCACATCTTCGAGTCTTGGAATTTATGCGTGCGCGGGCTACAGATTGGATTCCGCAGCACATCTTCGTGGTTCAGTTTGGAATCTCGTGTTCTTCCCGTACCAGAGAGGTTGTCCGGTACTCTGGGTCAGCACGTTTTCTCGGTCGTCTTGGGAAATTTCTCCCGCTTACAGAAATTCCGTTGCATCTCTCGGGTTTTGGAATCTTTTCTTCCCGCCTCAAGAGATTCCGCGCTACTCATTTAGCTCGTGATTATTGGAGTTTGCTCGCCAACAAACAATGTCCTAATGCAAGGCAAATCAGACCGACGGGACACGACGTGACAGGGTGTAAAGGTGTGAACCTTTGTTTTGCAGGTCCGGCGAAAAAGGGTGATCTCGGCAGTTTTTGTTCGTCAGAACGTCTTGAGTTTGCTCTCGTCGGTGCGGCCGAATTCTGAATTGCTGGTTGACTTTCGTTTCGGAGTGGCGATATCGTCTCTCGTGCGAGACTCAGTCGAATAGTGTGGTGGCTTCTTGTAGGACTCACCCGTAGAATAGTGGTCTGCGCCTCGAAAGAGAGGAATCGGATGATGAAACGAGTTACCGGCGTTTCTTGCGATTGTTGGTCTGGAGCTTAGAAAAGATTGCTTTGAACTGCACAAAAGCCTTGAAATAATTAATATAGGGTGTTGTCATTAAGGGGGGTCATACTCGGGTAAGTATTTGTGAGCAAAAAGAACAATAAAATGGGGTGGAGTGGGCAAAAAATATTTTGTTCTTTATTTTCTGACTTTTAAATTTTATGTGTTCTGAATGAGTGTTCGTCTAGGATTTTCTTTTGTAGTTTAGCGTGTTTTAAAATCATTTATACTGCGTTGGTGTCTCTGGGATTTGCTGACTTGTGCATCTACACTCTTGCACTATTTTTCTTGAGTGCTGAGGGCGAGCACTTTAGATTATTTTTCTGAGGTGTGGTTCTTATTTTGTCGTGGATGATTTATGGATGAGGTTCTATACGTTAGAAGATGAGCAAAGATAGTAGTAGTACATATTGGTAGGATGACTACAAAAAAATACCCCGGGAAAATTATCCGTGGAAACCTCTATTAGAACACTCTAAACTCCTTGCTTGGAGAGCCGTAGTGATATATGAATGGGTGGTCTATTTGCTGGTCGGAGGGAGTACAAGGCTATAATCATCAGGAATGAGAAAATCTGTGAGGAAATCAAAAATAGGCGCGTTGGAGGAATATATGATCGTAGCGTGAGCGGTGATGAGCGCAGCCTCGGCCTGCTATATACGCAGGTGCCGAGATTTCAAGAGGCGGGTCATATGCAACTCGGCCTGCGTTGATACGTCATGTTTTCCTGCGTAATATACGCAGGTGTTGTCTTTCATTGTGCGGTAGATATTCACAGGTCTCGTGCGGTGGTGCTCTCGGTATCATCCGCAGGTTTTTTCCCCTCCTCGTGCCTCTCCGTCGGTCTTGATATAAGGTGCCGTTGCCTGGTGGCTCAGTCTTGGGACACGCGTCTATTGTCAGATTTCTCTCCGTTCCCTACTTGCGTATTCTTCTCTCCACGCCTCTCAACACTCCTCTCACACTCTAAATACATACGTTGCGTGTGTGGCTAGGCAAGTCGTTATTCTTTTGTTGTTTCTTATTTTCAACTGAGGATAACAAGGTGTGGACTTCTGAGCATTACTCGCCACTAACACACTGCATTGTGCTCATTTCCTCAATATAATGAGAATAGCTATTACGAGTTTCAACTCCTAATTTAACAAGAATAGGTGTCAGACACTCACTATTTAATGTTTACATGAAGTATTGAGTGTAGAGTGGTTAACGTTTCTGTCCATTTTGTGCGTCTTTGTTTATTTCATTTATCTTATTATTATCAAGTGCTCGTCATACTGATATACGATGCTGTTGTCCTTGTATAGCGATCCAAGGCGGAAGAGCTTCATTTTCGCTGCGTTTTTAATTCGCGGAACGTAAGCATTTGTCTTGTGTTTGCAGATTTCAGGAAGATCTGGTTTGTATATAATGTTTTGAATTGCATATAGTGCTCTCCGGCGCGCTTGTTTTGGGGAGACATTTTTAGGTGTCTACACATATACACTTATTTGCGTACGACTACTTTGGTAAATCAGTCATACATACTATACTTATTATAGTAACCAAACGTAATATTATGCATACATATAGTATGGATGATAATACGTAATGTTTTGTATGTTCTCTTATATTCTTGTCCTTTAAGACTTAATCAGGCTAAAATTAAGTAAAATTAAAAATTAATTTTTAAGTAAAAATGATGCAACCTTTATAATTTTTATACTTTATATTTTATACTTTTACGACTTTTTTTGTTTTCGAACCCGCGATCTCTTGCACAGATCTTGGGTTCTCGGACCACTACGGCTTGTATCCATACTATTCCTTCTACCTACACTATACTGTTATTTTTTTTTTCATTACCTATAAACAATTCATTATACAGTTATGATTTATCCTCTATAAAAGGCGGATTACTCTTACCCTTTTTCACCACAAAATCTCTTATSTTATCTTATTCTTTATACATCTCACTCTAAAATTTTCATCTTCTTCATCCTCCTAATACTCGACCRCCATGGCACCGGCCGACAACGATCTATCCCCTCTGACTTTTACCTTTGAAGAAGATTTAAAACAAATACAAATTTATTTATTCCTAATTGTGGAATTATTTGTATTACTTGTAGCATTAGTACTTTTCATGTTAACACAAAAATAATCTCTTATTATTATTATTCTTTTTTATAAGGTTATTGTTGTTATTTATGATGTTTTTGTTATTGTTCATGTTTTGTTATTTAACATGTTTTCAACTTATTATTTTTTGATTGTAAATTTATTTGTGTTTTTAACTATAAATCCTCAGTAATAAACTAAGGGGGAGGAATTAATGATATTAGTTTATTATTGTATTATTAATTAAAACTAACTACTCATATATAAAATTTGATTGTAGCTAATATGGGTGATTTGATAAAAAGACAATTCAACAGTCTAGACCTATCCGGTCAAAAATTATGGAATGAAAAGTGGACGCCCAAATGAATTTGAAAGCCCAAGGATTGGAGCATGCTATAAACGATCCTCCCACTGAGAAAAATGCAGATGGAACCACAGTTGTAAAAACTGTCACTGAGCAAGACAAGGCAAAAGCCTTAGTGCTGCTTAGGCACCACTTGCACGAAAGTTTAAAAGCTGAGTACCTCTTAGTTGATGATCCCAAAGAATTATGGGACAAACTTAATGAGACGTATGGACACCACAAAAGGGTGCTCCTCCCCAAGGCTCAGTTTGAATGGACCAATCTGAGGTTCYATGATTTTAAATCCATTAGTGACTATAATTCCAATCTGCATAGAATAGTATCTATACATACTGAGATACTGTGATCAGACAATCACTGAAGAACAAATGATTGAGAAAACTCTCACCACCTTCCATGCAAGTAAAATATTGCTGCAAGAGCAATATCGTGAAAGAAGGTTCAAGAAATTCTCTGATATGATGTCAGTGCTGCTGGTTGCTGAATAGAACAATGACCTCCTGATGAAAAATCATAACCTTAGTCCTTAGATCATGTGGGTCTTTGGCATTTCACGAGGCAAATGCAGTTGAGAATCCCAACCCATATGAGGCAAATACAATAAATAGAGGTGGGAGAGGAAATTATAATGATCGCGGACGAGGTCGCGGAAGGAACTTCCGCGGTCGAGGTCGTGAACGCGGTAGAAATAACTTTTCCTCAAGAAACAATAAGCAGAAAGGTCACCAACATGGAAACCCTCAGCCAAATTCCTCAAAAGGAAATGACAAATGCTACAGGTGTGGCATGACAGGGCATTGGGGACGTACATGTCGTACTGCAAAAYATTTGTTAGACCTGTACCAKGTTTCAGTGAAGGGTAAAAATGTYGAAGCTAATTAATTTTAATGAGACAGACACACCCATCACAAGCTTTGATGTGTCTCACTTTATAATGGGTGACATAGACACCGGAAATGAATTTGTCATTGGGGAAAGCAGCAACGTCTAAAATTAGCAACACCTAAATATTCCAGTCCATGTACTACCATTAACTGTGTTTTCCAGTTAAGTTTCTTCTATRTTTTGAAGGACCTATCTCACTTGTGTTTTGTTTTGAAGAATTTATATGTTTTCTGTTGTAACTTTGATTACCATCAATAATATATGTTACTTTGCTTTGAAAGTGATTATAACTTTATTTATTATGAAGATGTGAATTTGTTTGTTGATGAATCCAAATATCAATGCATTCTAGATAGTGGAACAACACATACCATTATGAAAAATAAAGGATATTTTTCAGAATTGAAGTTGTCTCAAGCAAGTGTTAACACACTATCTCTGGGACAGCAAAACTGATAGAAGGTTACGGTAAAGCTTGCATGACACTCCCTAATGGAATAAAATTGACAATCAATAATGCACTTTACTCGAGCAAGTCTCGAAGAAACCTTATTAGTTTTAAAGATGTGCGTCAAAATGGCTATCATTTAGAAACAATGATTGAAGGCCAAAAGGAGTACTTATGCCTAACGAAAGAAAAAAGATGGCAAAAGATGTATTTATGAAAAATTGCCAGCATATTCATCGGGACTATATATCATTGATATACATCCAATTGAAATAAACATGATATCTAACCAGAAGTTAGATAACGAA